>PVIH01003195.1:0-67940 GCA_004025045.1 Sigmodon hispidus | reverse complement strand
ATCATAAACCAAATATCAGCAGATACAAAATTGGAAATAATCCCTTGTAACATATCGGACCACTGGGGCGTAAAGTTAGAGTTCAACAACATCAAAACCCAAAGAAATCCTACCAACTCATGGAAACTAAACATCACTCAGCTGAACCATCTCTGGGTTAAGGAAGAAATTAAGAAAGAAATCAAAGTCTTCCTAGAATTTAATGAAAATGTATCTACAACGTATCCAAACTTGTGGGACACAATGAAAGCAGTCTTAAGAGGAAAATTCATAGCACTAGATGCCTATATGAAAAACCTAGAGAAATCCCACACTAGAGACCTAACAGCTCAGCTGAAAGCCTTAGAACAATTAGAAGCGAACTCACCTAGAAGGAGTAGAGGGCAGGAAATAATCAAACTTAGAGCTGAAATCAATACAATTGAAACAAAAAGAACAATACAAAGAATCATCGGATCTAAGAGTTGATTCTTTGAGAAAGTTAACAAGATAGATAAGCCCTTAGCCAAACTAATCAAAAAACAGAGAGAGAGTGTTCAAATCAACAAAATCAGCAATGAAAAGGGGGACATAACAACAGACCCCCAGGAAATACAGAGAATTATCAGATCATATTTTGAAAATCTGTATTCCACAAAAATGGAAAACCTAGAAGAAATGGACAGCTTTCTGGACAGGTACCATCTACCAATATTAAATGAAGATCAGATTAATTACCTAAACAGGCCTATAACCCTTAAGGAAATTGAAGCTGTCATTAAAAACCTCCCCAAAAATAAAAGCTCTGGCCCAAATGGTTTTAGTGCCAAATTCTACCAGACATTCAAAGAAGAATTACTACCGTTACTCCTCAAACTATTTCACACAGTAGAAACTGAAGGAATATTGCCAAATTCCTTTTATGAGCCCAAAATCACCCTAATACCTAAGCCACTCAAAGACACAACAAAGAAGGAGAATTACAGACCAATTTCCCTCATGAATATTGGTGTGAAAATTCTCAACAAAATTTTTGGCAAACCATATACAGCAATGTATAAAAGATATCATCCACCAAGTAGGCTTCATCCCAGAAATGCAGGGCTGGTTTAACATATGAAAAGCTGTAAATGTTATCCATCATATAAACAAACTAAAGGAACAAAACCACATTATCATATCCTTATATGTGGAAAAAGCTATTGACAAAATCCAACACTCCTTTATGATTAAAGCCCTGGAGAGATCAGGAATACAGGGAGAATACCTAAATATAATAAAGGCGATTTACAAGAAGCCAACAGCCAGTATCAAACTTAATGGAGGAAAACTCAAAGCAATCCCACTTAAGTCAGGAACTAGACAAGGATGTCCTCTGTCCCCTTATCTATTCAATATAGTTCTTGAAGTTGTAGCTAAAGCAATAAGGGAATGAACAGAGATTAAGGGGATACAAATTGGAAAAGAAGAAGTGAAGCTATTTTTATTTGCAGATGATATTATTGTATACATAAGTGACCCACAAAATTCTTCCAAGGAACTGCTACAGCTGATAAACACCTTCAGCAATGTAGCAGGATACAAGATAAACTGAAAGAAATCAGTAGCCCTTCTATATACTAAAGATAGAAGAGCTGAAAAAGAAATAAGGGAAACATTACGCTTCATAATAGCTGCAAATAGTATTAAATACCTTGGAGTAACTATTACCAAAGAAGTAACAGACCTATTTGACAAAAATTTTAAATCACTGAAGAAAGAAATTGAAGAGGATATCAGAAAATGGAAAGCTCTCCCATGTTCCTGGATTGGTAGGATCAACATAGTGAAAATGGCAATTCTACCAAAGGCAATCTACAGATTCAATGCACTGCCCATCAAAAGCCCAGCACAATATTTTTTGGACCTTGAAAGAACAATACTCAATTTCATTTGGAATAACAGGAAAGCCAGGATTGCCAAAACAATTTTACTCAACAAAAGAACCTCAGGAGGTATCACCATCTCTGACTTCAAGTTATACTATAGAGCTACAGTAATAAAAACAGCCTGGTACTAGCATAAAAACAGACTTGTGGACTAATGGAATAGAATTGAAGATCCAGACATTAACCCAAAAACCTATGAACACCTGATCTTTGACAAAGAGGCCCAAAACATTCAATGGAAAAAAGATAGTATATTTAACAAATGGTGTTGGCACAGCTGGATGGAAGTGTGCAGAAAAATGCAAATAGTTCCGAGCCTGTCACCCTGCACAAAACTCAAATCCAAGTGGAACAAAGACCTCAACTAAAACCCAGCCACTTTGATCTTGATAGAAAAGAAAGTGGGAAATACACTTCTACAAATTGGCACAGGCGACCATTTCCTAAATATAACACCAGTGGCACAGACACTAAGACCAACAATCAATAAGTGGGATCTCCTGAAGCTGGGAAGCTTCTGCAAAGCCAAGAACACTGTCAATAGGACAGAACGCCAGCCTACAGAATGGGAAAAGATTTTCACCAACCCCACAAGTGATAGAGGACTGATCTCTAAGATACATAAAGAGCTCAAGAATCTAGAGCCCAAAACCTTGAATAACCCAATCAAAAAATGGGGTGCAGATCTAAAAAGGGAATTCTCAGAAGAGGACTATGAATGGCTGAAGGGCACCTCAAAAAGTGCTCTTCATCTTTAGCCATCAGAGAAATGCAAATCAAAACAACTTTGAGATACCACCTAACACCTGTTAGATTGGCTAAGATAAAAGGCACAGATGACATCCTATATTGGAGAGGATGCGGAATAAGGGGAACACTCCTCCATTGTTGGTGGGAGTGAAAGTTTGTTCAGCCACATTGCAACACAGTATGGCAGTTTCTCAGAAAATTGAGAATCAATCTCCCCAAGGACCCAGCAATACCACTTCTGAGTGTATACCCTAAAGAGGCACATTCACACTCCAAAGGTATTAGCTCAACTATGTTCATAGCAGCATTATTTGTAATAGCAAGAACCTGGAATCAACCTAGATGTCCCTCAACTAAAGAATGGATTAACAAACTGTGGTACATCTACACAATGGAATACTACTCAGCAGTAAGAAAAAATGATATCCTAAAATTCACAGGCAAATGGATGGATTTGGAGAATATCCTCCTGAGTGAGGTATCACAAACTCAGAAAGATAAGCAGGGGATGTACTCACTCATTAGTGGTCTCTAAACAAACGAACAAGAAAAAAAGTCAAGCATGCCCAAGCGACAAACCACAACCCCTGAACAGCTTGGGATCAGAAACACCCTGGACTGACCCTTTGGATCCCACTCCAACTATAAGAACACCTGACTCACTCTTGAGGGAGGGGCGACAAAACTGGATTTGCCAGGAGTGGAGACTGATCCAAACATTTTTGGGTCAGTGGGACCATAGGACTGTCTGCTCCCTGCCCAGGAAGGGGATGGGGAGTTGTGGAGAAGAAAAAATGACCTGATGTGGTGGGAGGGGGATGGGACCTTGAATAAGGATATACAGGGATGGATAAAATAAATTCAAAGGGAAAGCTGAACACAAAGTAAATATATGTGTAACAATCTTATTTGCATTATCACCCTTGAAAAAAAATAAAGACAAGATTTCCACCCAAAAAAAATATATATTCTGACTATATTCTGAAAAATCAATCTCTCTCTCTCTCTGTCTCTCTCTCTCTCTCTCTCTCTCATACACACACACATACACTCATACAACACAATAATTTTAATGTGGGATAAATTAAAGAATTTGTAAGTGAACTGGAATCAAAAGATGACAACTAATTGAGATGTGGAAAATTAGCAAACTCAAAAAAGAAGATAATGGTAAATATATATGTCTTATGTTATAAATCAATGACTTTGTTTTGAGAAAACTGGACAAAATTAAAATGAAAATAACTGGCCTATTGAGAAAGCACTCAGATATACCAATATACATGTTCTTAGCTCCACAGGAGAGCTGCTTTGCCATGTGCTGATGATGTTTATTAAGCCTGCCTGTTGTATATATTATGATTATTTCCCAAATGGATATTGATCAACCACACAACTTATGGTTTGAATACATCCTAATGGATACATATAGCTGAACTTAAAGGTGATGTGAAATCAGTTCTGGGAGAAAACTCTTCTCAGCTTCTGCTTTTCTTCAGTCCCCTCATCTGATTGATAAGGTGGACATGTCCCGGTTTCCTGATGAAGCTACTGCAGTGATTCACTTTTCTCACCTCTTTGCTGCTTTTAGGAATGATGAGTCCCCTCCAAACTACCCTGCCTTGTGGTAACCACACTTCACAAAGCTTTATGGAGCATCAGGTTCCCATCCCCAAAATGGAAGTCTCACTACATTCATTCTGAGAGCCATCCACTTGCTCTGTGGAATCGAAACTTCCCATTTTCATCTATTCCAACAACTATCAGGTCACAGAGAGGCCAAAGAAAAATCAACAGAAATAGTTGCAGCTGAATACTCCTGTGGCTGTTGCTGCCAAATTTAGCAAGTGAAAAGGAGGCACTTCCACACTATCAGGTATGTATAATTTTCAGTTTTATCTCTGTCTGCCACGTTCACAGTGTGGTGATTCAAAAAGTAAATGCAACTCATATGTTTTTATTGAAAGTTGACTCTAAGTATTCTCACTGAATATCTTATCTTTTCTAAAGAGTATGAAATTCAGATAGAGATATGTATGTGACCTCTGGCCTCTTAATATCCATTTGATAAAAACTATAACGATTACATATCATTGTAGTTCCTGATAAACTCTAAGTCATTTTGTATCAGTTTGAATCAAGCTTTAAAAGATATCAGAAAAACACCTAAAACTTTCAAAAATTATTAATGTGCTTGGTGATTGTATAAAGATGTGTTCATAGTTTATTGTTACTTTCCCTTTGAAGAGGCTCCTTCAGGTGTACATATATTGTAAAGATGGGCTGGTATTTAAAAACCTCTAATTAGACACTTACAGGGTCTAAGATGGTGATCATAGAATGGGAATCACTGTGACTAGTTCTACTGGCCAAGGCCAAGTGGTTTGCATTATCCCCCCCCACTGCCTTCTGCTTTCTCATGGGGTGTGGATTAATCCAGTACTTTGTTGAGTGTGTGTGTGTGTGTGCGCGTGTGTGTGTGTGTGTGTGTGTGTGTGTGTGTGTGTGTGTGTTGGTTTATAAATTTACCTAGTGCCCCATCCTTGTTTGCCTGTTCCATGTAGAAAATATTAGCTGTTCTAGAACACTGGAGTCATTATGAAAACTGCATGTATATTTTTCAGCATAAGCCTTTCATTTACCCACTTTGCAGTCAGTGTAGTTTGTATCATTTATATATTTTCATTTCAAAACTCTACAAAAATTAATTGTGTTAAACCGAAGTAGATTTTTTTTCCTTGTTGTTGTGTTGCAGATCAAACCAGGGCCTTGCATATGCCTTGGGAGTTCCTCTACTATAAACAACATCCTTACCTAAATGCTTTAATTAGGTTAGTAAACTATCACTATGAATCACTTTCTTATTCTGCCTCTGACAGATTTTGATAGTCTATTGGCCAATGAAACTTACCAAAGAAGTTTTAAACCTGCATCTTAGTTTGCTTTCTATTGCTGAATTAAACACCATGACCAAACCCAACTTGGAGCAGAAAGATTTTATTTTAGCTGCTTACAATCATAACCCATCATGAAGGCAGCAAGCAGGGCAGAAACTGAGAGCAGGAACTTGGAGGCCAGAACTGGAGCAGAGATTATGGAGGAACTCTGCTTACTGGCTTGTTCCCATGGCTTGCTCATCCTGCTTTCTTATATAATCCTGAATTATTTTCCCAGGGGTGGCCTCACCTCAGTGGCCTGGGTCCTTCCTCATTAATCATTGATCCAGAAAATGCCTGGCAGACTGACCTACAGAAAATCTGGTGAGAGAATTTTCTCAACTGAGGGTCCCTATTCCCAGATGACTCTAGTTATATTGACATACCCATAAATAAATGTAATGTACATTGTGCATAATCAATACTTTCATCACTCTCTTATTTTTCATATTCTTCCTTTTCTCTTACATAGTAATTATGTGAGCTAAAGTGAAGATTGATTCCCATCACAGAAATCTGAGAACAGATTGAAAGGGAATCATGTGCTCCCCACTAACATTTGATGGTGCTCACCGACACCCCAACTTTGTCAAGTCTTCTGAACTGTCACATTTATTAATAAGATGAGAATTCACAGTAGACGGCCTTGTCCTTGCTATGGATTGAAAAGTATTTAGCAATGACATGTGAGATAATAATACATGAAACACAAAATAATTGTTTGCTAGATTGTGAACTCGGAATACAGAAACATTTACTAGCACAAAGTCCAGGTTTTCAGGGAACGTTGTAGCAAAGCTCTGCTCTCAATGTCAAGCTGAGCATTCTGAGCTCAGTATACTATGATTAAAGATGTTGGAAGAACTGTCTCTGGGATTTTCAACCTCTGTGCTAACACTTTGGGTAGGATCATCCTTTGTTTGTCTGGGCTGTGTGTGTACCATAATGTACTTACCTCTGCCTTCCCTTCCAATGTGCTTCTCAGGAACTGTATTTGCCATTTATTTAAATGGGGAAAACTGTTTGTTGTTTTTAATAAAAGGTCTTACTACGTGCCCCAGGCAGGTTGGCTTTAAATTCTTTTTAAAGTTGGGAGAAGAGGATGAATAAGATGAAAACATATTGTAGATAAATTTCAAAAGAACAAGAAACTAAACCAAAAATTTTAAATTTTACAGATTTACTTTTAATTATGTATATGTGGGGGCTGTGCACATGAGGCTAATAGACCAGAAAAGGGCATCAGATCCCCTGGAGCTATAGGCTAAGGTGGATATGACTGCCCAGTATGAGTGCTGGGAAACTAGCTCTGCTGGAACAATGCCTGCTCTTAACCATGGAGTCATCTCTCCAGCCTCCTCGCTTTGAACACTTCATCTTCTTATTTCTTCTCCAGTCCTGTTGTTAGCCAAATTTTTAATGTATTTGCTTGTGTTTTATTTGTGTATATGCCAAATTAGTGACTCTTCATTGAAGAATTTAAAATGCTAGTTTTTGTTTTTATTTTATGTGAACTGGTGTTTTGCCTGCATGTATAGCTGTGTAAGGATGTCAGATCTGGAATTACAGACAGTTGCTAGCTGCCATGTGGATGCTGGGAATCAAACTCAGGTCCTCCAGAAGAATAGTCAGTGCTCTTAACCACTGAGTCATCATCTCTCCAGCCCTACCACTGAAGAATTTAAAGAGAAAAACCTTCAAAAAATAGGAACTATAAAGCAAGCCTTCATTGTGAGAAGTATTCAAAACCAAACAAAAAAAACCTTTGTTATCATTCATCAGATATAGTATGTGTGTGACTGTGGTCTAGAGTAGATTCAAGTAAGAAGGAACCCAACTGCTCACTTACAAAGAATCATATCTTTGAGGTTATTTGACATGTTATACCTTTAGACTTAATTGTAGACAGAATGAAAATTAGAAACCAAATTATCCCACTTGCCAGCTGAGCTTAGATCTTACTATTTCATAGTGCTTTTTGAGGGTGCTGTCTCTTATTATCTTCATGGTGCAATATTTTCCCATAAACACATGCAACAGTATTTTTAGACAGGACCCTATAGCACGTGGGTGTAACAGATTGCAAAACTAGAGGAAGGGAAGAAGTAGGAAGGAGTGATTATTTTAAGGAAATTTTACATCTGCGGGATCTAGCCTGAGTTATATGAACACATAACATTACTTCTACTGTTTGACTCTATCTAAGTGTAAGACTACCCCACCCCCAGACCCCAATCTCTTCCCATTCTCAATATCCTTGACAGATAATTTGGTATTGATACCACATTTTGAGAATATGACTTACCCACTATTTAAGGAACAAGCAAATCTGGGTGCAGGGGTATTTCTTTGGGAGATAGTCAGCTCATAGTTTGAATGTATTTTTACTGTGTCCCCAGAGTAACTGAGCTCAGGGAGTAAGACAAAAGGAGGTGCCCCAAGAGCTCGCACATTAGTGATGAGGATACAAGTCCCTAAAATAAATATCAGACAAGCACCATCTTCCCCAAGGCTCTACTGTCCCTACCTTTTATATTTCCCTCAAGCTGTTTTTATCAACTATAGTGACCACACTATTCATTGGATCCCAGAACTCACTCATTTTGTAATTGAAGGTGTTGTATTTTAACTAATATTTCTGTGTTTATCCGGTACAACAGTGCCTGCTAATTACCAAACTGCTGCTTTAAGCTGAGTTCTTTATATCCTGTGTATTAACAAAGACTCAGTAGTATATCTGTCTGAGTGTGTGTCTAAGTTATTCCATTTAGCAAAATGTCTTCCATGTTTTCCTATGTGCTGTGGGTCTATGCTTTTGTACACTGTAAATATTTGTCACTGTAAATGTTGGTTTAATAAAATGCTGATTTGCCAATAAATCAGATAGGAAGTATAGGTGTGTCAACTAGGTAAGGAGAATTCTGGGAAGAAGAGCAGAGCAGACACCAGCCAGACGCAGAGAAAGGAAGACGAGAATGCTGCACTGAGAAAAGGATACAAAGCCACATGGTTAAACATGGATAAAAATCATGGGTTAGTTTAAGAATTAGCAAGTAATAATCCTGAGCCATAGGCCAAACAGTTTATAATTAGTATAAGTCTGTGTGTGATTATTTGGGCCTAAGTGGCCACGAGATCAGCCAGGCAAAACAGAGAAACTTGGAAATGAAGTTTTTTGTTTTGTCTTTAGATAAATAAAATAATATTCTTTTGTGTGTGTTTGTGTGTGTGTGCACTTATGATGGGATATTATGAACAATGCTATAATAATCATATATGAATAGATCTTTTTTGAGATACTTCATTTCCTAAATCTAGATGTGGCATTAGATAATATTGCAGTTTAAGTTTTGAATATATTTCAAAGAACCTCTATTCTATTTCTACAACCACTGCAAATAACTTAGAATTTCGCTACTTACATACAAAATTATTTGTAAATTTTTAGCCAACATTTTTCTCCTTTTTTCTGAGAACATCAAGTTTATTTATTGGAGATGCATTCTACCAAAGATTATTTTAAAATCACAACCAGAGTTTTGCTTTATATCAATTAATCTTGTTTGCCCCATGCAAATACTAATTACAAATTACTAATACATTAGAAAATTTATTTTTAATTTTTTTTATTTAAGAGTTTCATATATACGTAAAAATGTTCTCTTACCCATTTTCCCCCTCTGGTTTCTCCTTTTTCCTCACTTACCTCTTTTTCCTCCCAAGTTTATATGTTGTTCTTCTAAAATCCAACTAGATGATTTAGTGCTGAAAACGCTTGGTCAGCACTTGAAACAAGTAACTTTCTAGAAGCTATTTGGAAGAAAACAGACTCTTTCTCCCCCAACAATCACAAGTTGCTAATATCTCTGCACATAGGGGTGGTATCTCAGGAACCCCTATCCCTGTCTGCAGCAATCCCTAAAGCATTCGAGAATGTGTATGATATAGATGTCCCATTTAAATGTTAGCAATCCACAGTTTCTTATTCTTTGCACATTGCTCAGTGTGAGTCTCTCTATTAAACACCATCTATTGAAAACAGACACTTCTTTGATGAGAGCTGAAGGATGCACCAACCTGTTGGTTGAAAATAAGAATTTAGGGAAGGGAATATTTATTACTAAGTCCATTTATTAATATAACAGTATTAGGTTTCCTTCCAGTTACCATAACCTAGCTTGGCTCCATTCATGCTACCAAGTATGATTCTGTTTTGTGGAGTAAACTTTGAATCCAATCAGAAAGTTTTTGGTTGCTTCTATAATGTTTGTACCACTAATGCACCAATGAGAATATTGTCTTTGTTGCTAGGAGGACTTACTTCAGTTTGTAAATTATGTCCTGGCCACTTTGATTTTTTTGTTTTGTTTTTTCTTTGTTTTTTTTTTTTTTGCTTGTTTGTTTGTTTTTTGTTTTGTTTTTCTTTTTGCAATGCTATGCCCTAATCCCTATCTTTTTATGTTAAATAGTGTTTGGAAGTGATAAAGAAAACAATTTGAAAGAGTAATGTGTTTGGACATTTAAGATCATCATATTTAAAGTAAGACATTGAGAAGAATAAATATTGCAACAGAGTAACAGTCCATGCTGAAACACATACTGTGATTCATGTAAAGTAATTATTAAAATGTTTAATTAATGAGAAAATGTTTATTTAAATTTTAGGTACTGATGATCCTTAGGAGAAAGTCATTGAAAAGATGTTTTCCTTCCTTTTTTAAAAAACTAGCCAGATGGGAGAACAGGGCTTGGCAATTGCTAGACATCAGATAACTTGTTGTGGCCAAAGAGAAACAGAATAATTCTGGTATCTATGTGGAAGGCTTTTTGGTTCCTATAAGTATTCAATAAGCCTACGGACTTAGAAGAAAGGAAATGATAAGCACTCCAGGCAGCCCTCAATGGGAAAAACTGATATAGTCCTTTTTAGCTACAGATATGGTCAAATTCACCAGCGACAATTGTGTATCTACTAAGAGGCTTCATGGTAAAGTCCCAAAGTAAAAACAGGAGTGGATGCTGCAGCTTGAAGAAATTTATGGTCCGTGCTATCTCTCAATCTCATGCATGACATATTTTTATGTAAAATATTCAATCTATCTAACACCATGCATGATACATATGAAATATATCAAATTTGGAACACTAGTGGTGGTAATCTCTGCATAGAGAAAATAGCTTTTATATTTTTTCCTTGAAGCTTCACTTTATCTTCTTTAGTATTTTTTAAGTTATTAAGACAATTGTATACCCAATAGAACATATTTCAAATTCTATAAGTTTATAGATAAAAAATATTTAGCTCAATACATTAAGTACTTCTTTGTCTATGAAAATAATGCATTTTGGTGTTTTATTTGAATGCTTATTTAGATTATCATTCATCTGGCCATGATTTTAACAGACACTCTACATCCTTGGAAATGTTTTACAATGCATGTCCCCTTGTGTAGAAGCTGCCCAACAGTGAACACTTGTTTACAGAGTTTGTTTGGTTCCTGCACAAGGACTAGATGAGATGCTCACTGAGCAAAGATAAAGATCTATTTGCTTGGCTCAGCTCTTAGTGCCAATGATGCAGGAACTGGAAGCCAAGGCAGCAGGAGAATCCATGCTTCTCCCAGTTTCTCACTTTGATGAAGCCAAAAGAATCCTTTTCAGTCTGATTTGGAGAGCCTTAGCCACAGGAGGCAGCAGCCACAATCAATGAGAGCAGATTAGGCTGGCCCATCAGGGTGACAGATAACTGTGCCTGCCTCACCTCCCTTAGAGCCTGGCAGCATTAGTAGCCAGGTTCTTAGGGCATATGGCTTTCCATCTCTAAACTCCAGCCCAGTAAATCTCTGCTTCTCTTCAGAAAGCAGTATCAGTTTAGTGACCATTGTAATTCTGCACAAAATATTCTATCACTCTAATCCTCAAATATAAATCTGAAAGCAGGGAGCAAAAATAGAATGAAGAGGATTGGACCTCTTCGATTTCATTCCTGAAAAATTCTCATTTGTTCCCAGAAATGTCTGTCTAGTTCATGCAGTGTCCTGGATATTTTCAAGCTCTCTTTCCTGGTGCTGTAAAGTTCCCACATCCCAGCCTCCCCCCAGATCTGTGAGCATTTTGAGGTGTCCAAGGAAGATGAAGGTAATACAGGCATTGCTTTTAAACCAATGGTTTACAACCTTCCTATTGCTGTGACCCTTAAATACTGTTTCTCATCTTGTGGTAACTGCAACTATAATATTGTTTTCATTGCTACTTCATAACTGTAATTTTGCTAGTGTTATGAATCATAATGTAAATATCTGTTTTCCAATGCTCTTAGGTGAGCCCTATGAAAGGGCTGTTCCAACCCCCAAACGACCCACATGTTGAGAACCACTGCCTTAAACACTCCACTCCCACTCCAGCATTCCAAGGAATTTCTGAAGCACCACTGACTTGAAGATGGTGTCATTTTAGACAGTAACAGTGTCACTGTTCAGTACACATATCTGTTAGCCCTGGAGACCTTCAATTCACTGACCACCCATGAGTTATCACTGTGCTTGAATGGTGGAACTGCTTAGGAAAAAAAACATTCTGTGTCACAAAATTCTGAGGTGGCTTCCAAGATACCTATTCCCTTGGTACAATGCCTCTGCTATTGAATACAGGCTCAATCTAGAATGTAATGTAGTACCACTCACATGCTGGTGTTACAAATCAGTTGCCTTATCCTGGTGGGAATGATCTAATCAAGTTCTCCTTCTAAAGATCCTGGGCCCCTCTTGAAGGATCAGGAGACTGTGATGAGGTCTAATGAGGGTTTTGTGGCAAGGGACTTATACTGTCCTATAGTAATCTGAAGGGACTAGCTTGATGAGAAGAGGGGATTCTGTGCACCTTATCCCACACTTATGTGGGCTCAGAAGGCTTCGGGTGACACCGTGAATTCAGCTGCTCCATCGTTCGCATCTAAGTCTCAGCTAAAACATACCAGACTCCTGACTCACAGAGACTGTGAGACAATGCATTTCTATATTTTAACCTGACAATTTTGGGCTAACATGAATGTTTTTAGCTTCTGTGTCAAATTCATATACTGAAGTTCGGAGGCACGAGGGTGTTAGTATTAGAAGGTAAGTGACTGTCAGGGGACAGGATCCTGAGGAAAGAGCTCTTCTGAATGAAGTCAGCGCCATTTTCAAGACTTTACACACCTGCCTTCCCCTTCTACATGTGAGGGTGCAGTTAGAAGGTGCCCTCATTAATCCAGAAAGCCAGGTCTCACCTCAGACATTGTTGCGGCCAGCGCTTTGATTTGAACTTCCAGCCTCTAGAGCTATGAGAAATACATCCGTATGCTATATAAATTACCTAGTTTATGGTATTTTTATCATAGCAGCACCCATCCTCAGGGTTAAAAATTTCATTTTTTTCAAAGTACGATATTCAATTTTTAGAAAGCTTTGGTGATAAGGCATTGTTTCTCCTAAAATTAGTTGCACTTCTATGCATTTAATATAATAAATTTAAGAATATTGATACCTTGATGGAATTTGGTTTCCTCCTTCTACCTCTATGTGGGTTCTGGGGTTTGAGCTCTGTTGCCAGGATTTCACAGCTCTGAGCCACCTCTTTGGCCTTTAGACACTTTTAATGTCCCTAAATTACCACCAGAGTTGCAATCTTATATGTACAGATCCTATATTTATCACCTCTGCTTTCTGAGTATGTAACAATGATATGCTTCATATGTGGCTTTCTGTACTGGGAAACAGACCCAAACATAGGTTTACTTGCAGAGTTCACAAGACAGTACTTCCTTAAGTACCACCACTGTTCCCAGAACACTGTCAGGAAGATGTGGACGAAATTAAAGTTAAATAAAGAATGTGTGTGTCATATTAAATAAATAAATAAATAGTGTGTACCAAAGACCTCAGCCTGTTCCAAAGAGAGCTATAGAGTTTGGCTGGTCCTTTCCAAATGACCCAGTTGGAGCAGGGAGATTGGGCCTTTGTACTCTCATATTAACCAGTGATTGTTGAAGCCTGCTCCTGGGAAGTATAGATCAGCATGTAAGTTGCCAGAACTGTCAGCTGAGGTCGATTTGCAATCTGTGAGCCCTTGGCTGCCAACACCCCCAGCAGCTAGAGAAGGATTGTCTTGGGGAAACTGGGTGGCACCCAACAGCTGTCATTATAATCTATTGAGAACCCTAGTTTCATGTAATATTCTGTGTCATCGTATTGGGGAATAGCTCCAGCAGGACTGTGGTTGCTTTTACCTAGTGAGTAACAAAATGTTCAAGAGCACAGATTGTAGCCTCCTACCATGGCAGTCCAAATCAGAGATGCACTCTCTGGTCATACTCTTTCTTCTCTATTATTCAGTTAAGATTTTCATACCATCACTCAGCATCTCTGCTCGTCCCTGTGGATTTTTTGATAAGGTATCTTTGACATCTCTAGCCACATGCCTTCTCCAGATTATGTTAACATACTTATCCATTGACTGACTTGGTCCAGGTAGTAGCCAGTGTTTTAAATGATTTCTGCCCGGACTTTCCGATCTAGCTCAGAGGTTCAGACCCACAGTCCCACAGAAACCCACAAAAATACGCAGTCCCACAGAATCACACAGACGCTTGTATTATTTTTACGCTGATTGACCTAGGGCCCAGGCATATAATTTGCTAACTCCTTCATCTGAATTCAACCCATCTTGTTCAGCAGCGTGACTCGGTACCTTTTCTCATAGCAGCATTTCCTCTGCGTCTCCTGGCAGTTCAGGCGACTCTGGCATCTGTCTCTGTTCTTCCTGCACTCAGAGTTTTCTTAGCCTGGTAGCCCTGCCCAGACTTTCTGTCTGCCTTTTGGCCAATCAACTTTTATTAAACTCATAGGCAGGACAATTATTTAAAATGCAGCACATAATCCCACTACAAGCCAGAGCTGCCCTGGAAACCATCTCAATTTCCTTCCTCCACTGTGGATCAGCGCACCTACCTATTATTTGTGATTTGGGTAAATAAAGCCTTATAAGACATTAGTATTATGGTTTGTTTTGGGGCACCAGAATCATCAAATGATACTATAATATCAGATAGCCTTTGAAGTTTGACACTTTGTGGGTCTGTGGCCTCTAGTTAAAGTATTTATTCTTACAAACCCAGAGTCTGTTGATGAAAAAAAAAAAAAAACCATACAATTCTCTAAGTGGATCTCTCAGACTACTGCCTCTTTTTAAACCTTTTAATTGGCATATGGTGCTGGGTTCATGGGATGGTTTCCTGTAAGTATATAACATACTTTGAGCATATTCTCAAGTTATACCCGAAGACCCTCTAATCTTCTCCACCCTCAGTCTTCTTTGATATCCAATACCATGTTGCTTCTGTTGCCATGCCATATGCATACAGTATTTTATATATATCTATGTAAAATCTAGGATACACAAATGAGAGAAGACATAGTTCTTGTTTTCTGAAACTACTATAATTAGCTTAATATGAACCCATCTCTAGGTTTCACATACTGTGGATTTAGCACCTTGTAGTAATTCTAGAATTGTGGCAAGCTCTGTTCTGGTGGGTGGATAGTCTGAGTGTTATAACTATGTTGATACCTCAGATGTACAGTTTGCCTTCAAAATACCACTTCCAGTGTCTTAGAGCAATTACATGTGATAGGATTAGTGGCTATCATTTTTTTCTATTTTCTTTTCCTCCTTTTTTTTCTTCATTTTTCTCCTTCATTCTTTTTCTCAATATATAATCCAGGATAGCCTTGAACTAGATATGTATCCAACATGGGCCTCAGATTGTTAGTCTTCCCACTCAGCCTCTGAAGTACATTCTTGCACCACCATTACACCTGGCTGCACTTACTTCTCATAACCCCTCCCCCGTAAAACAGTATGCTTAGATAGATGCTGAATTCTACAGGGCCCCGAATCAATGAATCTAGAGTTTAAACCCTTTAAGCATGTCTGTGAAGAAGATGTATTAATTAGCTTTTCTCCAGGTAGCATGCCAACCTCTCCAGGGGCTGCACCATCGCAGAAGCATGTGCTTGTGATGACTATACAAATATGGGACCATTTACGCCATTTGTGGTTTGGCACCAAGTCAAGGACACAACTTTCACTTTTCTTCCTGATAAGCTGGATGCTTGGAAGTGGGAAGAGAAATAAGAATTGTCATTGTGTTGTATCCCATGCAGATCCTCTGCTCTTACCACCAAAAATAACCATTAATGTGCATTAATTTGGTGAAAGCATAAAAATTGCTGGTGATGGAGATTAAAATGAACTGACAAAAACATTCTATCAAGTTGAATGGTGAGCCTTCTCTTCCGTCGATAGGGTAATGTGAAGATGTTTGTCCTCTGTGTCTGTTTTCATAGGTACATTTGCATATCCCTTCAAAACTTCCTTGTCATCAGCATTCAGTCTTAATCTTTTTAATACTCAGATTAATTACTCAAGCCATTCATTAATATTAATGAATTAGTACAGATTTCTCTTTCTGCAGAACATGAGTGACCAACTAACTGCTTAAATTCTCATCAGAATAGCACCCTATAATGCAAACAATTCAGTTTTTGCCTGGATAGCCATACTCATTCAGACTCTTCAGTTTTATGGAAACTGTTCATACATTATGCTGCCATGGATATGAGGTGAGAAGCTGAAATAGTACATTGGTAGTAGAGCACTTAGAGATCAGAGATCCCTGCACCTGCCTCTTACCACTGCCTTTGGCCATGACGTTGCCAGGTTCCAAATGTACTTCTTCCACATTGTTGCAATGAACTGGTATTACATACCATCACTGGTGGATTTGAGATAAACCAGCTCATAGGATTATTCTAGCATCAAGATCACTTTAAAACTACCTTTCAGGGCCTAGTAGTATGCCAGGAGCCATTTTTAAAATGGTAAAACCGTGATGCAGCTTTCTTCCTGCACAGCTCCATGTTGCAGTGCTATAATGCAAAGCTTCATGTTTCAATGTTTGTTATAATGCATAACTCCATGTTGCAAAGCTATAATGCTGTATGGAGCCCTATCACAGATGTCACACTTCTCTCACTGTAGATACCTTTAATACCACTACTACAGGATCTGTCTGTGTATGTAAATCAAACAATGGTTTTACATTAGTAGGCACTCTTGGCTAGACCCCAAACTGGAAGCCATTTGGGTCATTCATAAGTGGTCACAGGAATGTTTCAAAGAGTGAAGAACATGGTCCTAAGAACAAAAAGAAGCTAATTAGGTACTGTATTTTTTTGCCAATTATTTGAAATGTTGTTGTTTACCTTACCCTGGAGTGGTGATTTCCTGATGTGCCTCTCATCACTGAATTTTTAAAATATCCATTGATATGAAATGACCCTGAGGCTTATTTCCCATCATCTGGATCATGTGGGACTCACTAAGGCTCCATCCAACATTATTGTCACTATTTGTTCATTCAATTTGATTAATATGATATTTTAAGTAAATTAGCCATTGTGATTTTTCTCTGGGATGTCTTCTGTAGTTCAAATGAGTCTCCACAAATTTATGTGTTGGAACTTCATCTCCAGTGCAGTCAAGCTGTAGACAGGGCTGAGTGTAAGCTTCAGGTCATGAGCACCTTGCTTCAGGAAATAAATAAATGACACTGTAAAGGGATGACAAGGATCGACTTTCCTCTCACAGTGTTCTGACGACTGGGGACAACGTATTCACCAGCTTTCTGTCCTTCTGTTCTCTACCCGAGAACACAAGAAAGGCATCATTATAGAACAGCATCTTGATCTTGGACTTCACAGTCTCTAGAATTGTGAGGGAATAAATGTCTGTTCTTTATGAATGACTCAAACTGTGGTAGACTATTATCCTCGCACAAAGTGAACTAAAGCAATGTTCAAACAGAGTGGATCACTTAGAACCATATTATATGTAGAGAAAGTAAGTTAATGTGAACAAAGCTGAGACTGCCAGGGTCTAATGTAAATTTAAATGAATGCAAATTGCTTTTGGTCCTCCCTCATGATTGAGATGAAAACTATCTCAATTTGCCTTTTACCAGGTGAGAAACCTGAAACCATTGTCACCTGCTTTGCTTGGCATACCAGGGGTGGTGGAAGCAGCAGCATTTAAGAATATGAAAAACAAATCTGAGGTGATTTGCTGTTGTTTTCAAACTTTCATTTAAAAAAAAAAAAAGCCATCCTAGCATTGTAAGTAGATATTTGATGAGAAATACCACTCAGGAAGCTCTAGTTTCTCAATGGGCAGAGACCTAAACATGAATGAGTTTTAGAATGATTTATACTTTCTAAAACACAGTGAATTTTGGCAAAACATCTGAAGGGGAGATGAGTTTTAAAAGGTGCTGTTGTTTCTACTGTAAATCAGAATTTTCAAGGAAGAAAACAGGACATAGACCTCAGCTCTCAGCTGCTCTCAGCTGCAAGTGGATCTATTTTCTTTGGAAGCTGGAAAGCCTGATCTCTGCTTGACTCATTAATGGGATGGATGGTTATCCTTACTCTATTTTATAGCTTTCCTCAAGGAACTAACCACCAAACGCTGGAGGTTTCTTATTGTTGTTGTTTATTATTGGTTTTGTACAAACTTTTTTCCTACTCTGGTTATATGAGACTGGGACAGCTGCCTCATTAAAAGTCTAGCTTCCCCACGAATAGATGTTGTTGCTTTTAGAACCCAAATGGTTACTATGTTTTACAAAACAGGGAATGAGGGAGTTTTTTCATTGTAGTACTTCTTAAAATATCGATGTAATACTGCTACTGTACTGACTGGTTTTGGTCGTTATGTTGACAAAAGGTAGAGTTATCAGAGAGGAAGTAACTGCAGTTGAGGAATTGTCTCCATTAGATCCAGCTGTAGGACATTTACTTAATTAATGATGGAAGGCGGAGATAGTGCCTCCCTGGGCTGGTGGTCCTGAGTTCTATAAGAAGGTGAGCTGAGCAAGCCAGTAAGCAGCATCCTTCCATGGCTTCTGCATCAGCTCCTACCTACAGCTTCCAGCTCTGCTTGAGTTCCTCCAGTGATGGACTATGATCTGCAAGTGTAAACCAAATAAATGGTTTCCGTTCAAGCTTGCTTTTGGTCATGGAGTTTTATTGCAACAACAGAAACCTTAACTAAGACAACTACCAAAAGTGTAAACAGGGGATGCTGACAAATTCAAGGACCAATTACAAGGAAATCTGCCTGGTAACAGAAAGACACAGCAGAGATTAACTTCCACAGTTCCCATGTCCATTTGGATGCTGATACAATGACTGCAAGCAAATTGAAAATAAGGTTTTGAAGGCAGTAGTGGTTTGTTATGTTCTGGCTCTCTACCACAAAAGGTTCATTTACAACCATTTGCAATGTAAGAAAGACTCTTCATTGAAAGACCTCCCAGCTTCCCTGTGCCTATCCTCAGACAAATGTTGACCACTTCCTTCGATGAACTTCCAGATTCTATTCAAGATATTTTGATATAAAATTGTGTGAACTTAAATTTTATGTATTTGTTATGTCTTCAGGTAATGTTATAAGGTATATAGGGCATTGATTATTTTGGATCATAGATGTTCCTGAAGCTTTCAATCTTTCATACTTAGTGATATCCTGATTTATTTGATGGTGATGTTCTTTTCACACAGAAACATTCAAAATTGGAGGACTTCAAGAGCAATGAAACTGGATGCTTCAGTTATCTGAAATGACTAGTAAAAAGAGACATTCCCAGCAGATAAAGAGCAGAACCAATTGATTCATTAACAGGAAACAACAGAAGCTACCACAGAGTTCACAGTTAGGAGCAGAAAAAAATCTTTGCCCATTTTAGGCAGTGTTGGTTAGTTTAAATATATTTTACAAGTCATCTATTAATAGTATAGGGCAGCTGAGAAGTAGTTAGGTCAAGAAATATTGTTAACTAAAATGGAGCAGAAAGAATAGTGGCCTTCTAAAGATGCCCTGGTCTCAAGCTTCATTACTTCTAAATACATTATCTCACCGGGAAAAGATCCCTAACATAAACAACCTAGAGCAAAGGAGATGGTGGGTTATATGTAGAACCCCAATCTGATCACTGGATAAACTAAAATCAGAAACCATTCAGAAGCTGAAACAACAGAAGGGTCAGAAAGTGTGAATCGATGGATTGCAGGAGCGAAGTGCTAACCTCCAGAACTAATATACTGATAGTGTTTAAACTTACATGTCTGCCATAATGTGCTAAATTAGCAATTACAAACAAATGTACACATATTGCAGTTTTGACGAATTTTACTCTAAGTGAAATTATTTGACATACACCAATATTTCATAGTTCATCAGTAGGTGAATTACAAGAATTAGAGCAGAAGACAATGTAGAAGGTATTTTCTCTTGAAAATAATTTATATGTGTATATGATGTATATGTATATAGCAACAATTAAAAAAAAATAGAGGGCATGAGTCTGAGAGAGCTCAAGGAGGGGCACCTGGGGAGACTGGATAGAGGAAAAAGAAGAAGTGAAATGACTTCATTACATTTTAATTCCAAAAATATAAAATATATTTTAAAAATAAACAGATGTGTATGTTTAGTCATATTTTTCAGACTGTAGTAATAATCTTTAAGTTCTAAAATTCAAATATAAATATAGTGTAATTCAAATGTAAATATAAGCACAGTCATAACATCTATTTACTCAAAACCTCAGTGCTTTCAACCATTATTAACATGCTCTATAAATCCATCTGGAAGCTTTGCTAAGTATGTGTACATGTATACACATATATGCACATGAACATATACACACACAGGGCAATTGGAATTTTATTTTGAGTATAGAACCACAGCTAAAGGGGGAAAAATTACTAAGAAGCTCTTCATTGCTCCAAGAACTGAGGATGCATTAATTACCAAATCTTCATTTTTTTACCTGACCCCTTGATGCATTTGTGATTACATTTGTACAGAACATGTGTAACTACCAATTCAGAACATTATCTGTCAGATTTCTTCCTCATTTTCATGTCTCATCTCTATTTCATTACATTCTGCCAATTTGATAACCTTAAGATGTTAATTTTGTCCATTTTATCCATCTGTGTTAATGCCATCAACAATCATTATCAAAGTCCACCTGGATTGCATTGCCTCCCCCCTCCATGTTGTCCCACTTTGGTCTCTTAAAGAAACTCTATACTGATATCTAGTGTTACCTTCCCAAAATACATGTCAGATACAATTCTAGTCAAGGAGGTCAATGATTCTCATTTTTTAGAATAAGATCAAAATAACCTCAATTTTTTTGTCAAAGTTTTTTATATTGTTTAACTTCTTCTTATTTCTCCAGTGTTTATTTCCTTGTACTAATGAATCTTTGGGGTAAATTTAAAGAGTCTTAGACCTTGTATTGGTCAACATATATAATAAGGTTATAATTTGGGAACTATTTACTATGAATTGGTTTTAATGAGACTTTACCTAAAGATAAAAATTCCACTGTGTTTTGTGGTTGTTTTTTCTTTTAACATAAATGTTACTGGTATCTTTCTGATTTATTTTCAGTTTTCAAGGATAGCAGAGTAAGGCATTGCTTTAGAAGTTGATATGGAATCCACACAGATAAATAGTGATAAAACCTGTGGATCTTTTCAAAACAAACCCCAGAATTCTGTGGATACTGGAGTTCCTAGAAAGTATTTTATCTTCTGATTCTGTGGAAGTGTGCCTTCTCTTCTTGCTCAAAACCCAAGTGAAAGAAAATAAGGCTTCTGAGACAGTCATTTGAAGTACACAGGAAAACACGGATGTAACCTGTGTTATTTTGCATAATGGGAAGCTAGATGTGTGAGTTTTTCATTGCTAATAAGAGACAAACCCATAGGAATGTCAAGGAGATAGCCTAAGTGTCATAACCTAAGAGATGCCTGCGTGCATAGGGACAGAGACAGTTAACAACAGGTGAAGTAAAAGGAGCAAGTTATAAGGACACATTAGTCACTAATTGGGGCATCTGGTCATTAGCCTTTTATAGCTTCATCTAGTTTATCTTAACTGGTTCCGGAGAGGCTTGAAGGTGGTTTACAGCGTATATGAAATGCAAGAAAAAAAAATTTCACTGGACACAGATAAAAAGGTAAAAGGAAAATACGAGGGATATAAATGAAAAAAGAAACAAAAATAGAAAAATAATGAATTCTTAGAACACACTTTTTGGATTCTAGGCTGCAAGGTTTACCAATGTAACAGCCGTGTCCAGTGGTGAGCTCAGCTCACTGAGGGCTTGGGCTAGGAGAGGGGCCTCTGTGTTTTAAAGAGCTCCTAGGCAGACAGATTTCTGTCCTCTGCTTCTCTGGCCTGTAGCAACAGTTCTGTGTAAAAGTTCATCCACTGTGCGGTAACTTCTATACTGCCTGTTCTGGTGGGTCTGACTTTAAGCTCCCTAAATCCTTGGTCTGGAATGTTTATGATGAATTCTCTCACCTACTACAGGCTCATTTAGTGGTTATTCAATTTTTAAGTTGGTGAGTACTAGGTCAAGGCAGGGGCAAAAAACCAGGGAACAAGGAAGAAGCTAAAGTAGATTCAATAAAAGCGAGGAATAAAATTTCTTTCTCTGAAAGAAAAATGCTGTTTTGTGGCTGCAGACAATGCAACCAGAGGGTTGGGGTGCTGTTAGATCTGGCAGCTCTCTCTCTCCTCTGTTAGGATTCTCATTGATTTCCACTCCAACTGTAAGTAGTATATCCAATCACAAATTCTCTCCCCCCCCATTATATCTAGATGGGATTTCTAAAACAAAACATATCTTTAATTATTCTATGTGTGGGGTTTTTTTTTCCCTTCATGTATATCTGTGTACCATTTATGTGTGTGGTGGCCAAGTTGGTGAGAAGAGGGGAAATCCTCTGGAACATACAAATGGTTGTCAGCCACTATGTGAGCACTGGGAATTGAACCTGGGTCCTCTGGAAGAGCATTTGGTGCTCTTAACCACTGAGCTGTCTCTCTAGCTCATTAAAATAAAATCCTTTTGTTGAAGTGGATAAGAAGTGCACTTTCTCTCTAAGGAGTACCTTTCTGGTCTTTTCTCTCCCGTATTATTCATTCTCCATCTTCAGGAACAATTTCAATCTAGTGACTTTCCAAAAACAACCCTAAAATTCAAAAGCTCTGAGAGTCTGTGGAGACTCCTCTAAGGCTTATACTTATTTCCATGGAGATGCATAGTAAGACTCCCCTCAGGAACACTGCATCCCAACTTTCCAAATATTCTGCTATGTAACACAGTGAAATGCAATGAAAGTTTAAGCTAGAGTTAACTTTATCCATCTAAAATCTACGTCTATAAAATACGTAGATGACCCTAGATTACACAGGAGGAGCCACTGTGAGCACAACAATCTTTATAGTTGGAAAAGTAAGAGTCACAGTGATGAACTGTGAAGACTAAATGCCCATTGCTGACACTGGAAATGGAGGAAGGCCACATGACAAGGGATGTGACAGCGGTCAGCCACTAGGAAAACAAAGCAAAGCAAACATGTTATCTCCTAGGGCTTCTGAATTGAGCCAATTCTTTCAAGACCTGGATTTTTAGGCCTGGGTTTCTGACCTTCAGTACATAAAGTAACAAGCATGCTATTTTAAGCTCCTAAATTTGTTGTAGTTGGTTGGAGAAGCCTCGGAAAAGGAGGGTGGTGCCTATCTGCCTCTGAAGCCCCAGCTCTGCCTAACCTAACCTATGCCTTCCTTTTCTAGGTGAAGAATGTTTCCACATTCTAACAGCAAGGGCTCAGCCTGCTGTCCATGAAGCTTCACCTTCTGTTTTCTAATTGTGTCTCTTAAGACATGCACTGAAAATAACTGCAGAGGCAATGGCATTGACAGGTCTAAGTTCAGAATTCCAATATGGCGTTTGCATGTGTTGATTCCTAATAAGAAATAATGCTGATACTGACTAAGACCAATCCTAGTCACAGTCTTATTCCTCTGGCTGGTGTGCAGAACTCTGCCCTTTTTTGATAAATATTAATTTGCACTTGCTATTGGAAAGAAAGACACTAGAATATCTTCTTAGCTTTTGCTGGTGCATGTTCTTTCTCTCTCTCAGACACTGAATGGAAAAATCCTTATGTATTTTTAAATGCAAACATCAGACTAGAGTATGGCAGATGGCCTTAAACAAGGTGATTGTTTAGCCAATGTCCATTACATACTGTCAATAAGCCTCATGAGGAGATACATTTCTATTTGAGTTTCTGTGGTAAATGGATTATCACTTCATGGGACTCTTGTTGCAAACCCCTGTGAACTCTGGGTAGCAAGAAAATTACAGGAAGTAAACAGTGAGTGCAGTCCCTGCTGGTAATGAGCACTCACAGCGCAACACCAAGTCAGCACTCTCACATTATTTTTATCAATTCTTAACACTGTTCTCATTTTACAAAAAAAGGAGCCATGTCTTCTACAGGTTAAACACATTTCTTGTGAGCTCACATGAACCAGAAAGCAAGCGAGTCAGAATTTAGCTTTGCAGTCCTTTCAATGTTGACTCAGTGCTCTTTATACTGTACACAGTCCCTACCTCACAGCACGCAGACTGGAAGTGTGGAGAACGTGGGCACGAAGCCATTTTCTCCTCAACACCCAGTCCAGTGGCCAGTCCCTTCAACTAATTTGGCTTTCTGTTCACTGGACTCACTCTGGGGCTAAGAGACTGTGTAGGTGCAGGTTAGGAAAAGCACAGCAGCCTGGGATCAGGGAGGATGTGAAGAGGAAGAAGAATACGAAGTATTGCCAACTACAGTTTGAATCTTCAAACTCACCACTGTGTGGGAATGATACAAATATTTTAACATTAATAATGGAGGCATTTGCTAAATTAATGCGACCAGAATCACATTATAGCACCACAGAAGACTTCAGACATCATCTTCTACTCTTTAGATGAGAAGAGTAGAAGGTGAGCAATAGTGAGGTTTGTGTTGTATCCATAATCTTTATAGATAGCAGTAGTAGAAATTGAATTAGAGCTCCCTATATTTGAGGAAAATATTTAGGTTTATTTTATGATGTTTGCCCAAGGAATCACAGTTTATAATACACAACTTTGTGGTGGAAATGTTCTCTGTATGCTGTAAATAAAGTAACTATTTTGGCCTATGTGAAGCACTATAAAAGTGGGTAGAGGATCAGAAGAGAGACAGGTAGAAGGAGGGCAGAGTCCATCAGTCTCCATCCGACCCACAAGGAAAGCCCATGTAAGGAATCCAGGTGAGCCACCCAACTACAGTGTGTTATCATTGTGCCAATCAGAAACTGTCCAAAAGATTACTATTCTGGGCCTGCACCTTTTTTCTTAATGTAGGTGCTGACCTCCTTAACAATATCCTCATATGTCTCCTGGATGTAGAGTGCTCATGAAATACACTTTTACTGACACTAATAGTTAGTTGTACCACATCCAGTGTGTAAGCCAGAGGGACATGCCCATATATTCTCCCATACTTGGAGACTATCACCTTCAACAGTGAAAGCAAACATCAGGACAGTACAATCAGCACGGGATGTACCTGTAATCATGTTGTTTTATAAAGTTTGTATATCCTGGGGCATTTTATTTTTAATTAAAATTTTTAGCTTTTAAAGAATTTTTTTCTTGGGGCTGGAGAGATGGCTCAGCGGTTAAGAGCACCGTCTGCTCTTCCAGAGGACCCGGGTTTGATTCCCAGCACCCACATGGCAGCTAACAACTGTCTGTAGTTCCAGTTCCAGGCAAACACCAAGGCAGATGAATAAAATAAATAAATAAAGTTTAAAAAAAAAAAGAATTTTTTTCTTTACTGAAAGTATTTTTTTTCTCACATGATATATATATCCTGCCCCCATCTAGATCTACTTCCTTTCTGTCTCTCCTTAGAAAAGAAACAGAATTCTCAGGAATAATAATAAAATATAATATAACAGGATAAAACAAACAGGAAGAAAAGCACCCCAAAAAAGGTATAAGAATTGGAGACCCACTCATTCACACACTTAGAAATCCCATAAAAACACTACACTGGAAACCATAATATATACACAGAGGACCTGATGCAGACCTACGCAGGTCCTGTGCTTGCTGTTTCAGTCTCTGTGAGTTCATATGTGCATTAATACTATTGGTTTAGAAGGCCTTGTTGTCTGGGTGTCCTGTATCCTCTCAGGCTCTAATACTATTTCCATCCCCCTTCTGGGCGTTCTCTGAGTCCCAAGAGGAGCAATTTGATGAAGACATCCCATATAGGGCTGAGTGTTCCAATATCTCTCACTCTTTTGTATAATGTCTGGCTGTGAGTCTCATCTGCTGCAGGAGAAAACTCCTCTGATGATGGCTGAGCAAGGCACTGGTCTATGTGTATAGAAGAATGACATTAGGAGTCATTTTATTACTAATTTATTTTTTATAGAATGGTATTTGGCTTTATCCCAAATCCCTGACCTATCTAGTCTTGAGTTCTTGATTACATAAGCAGTATTGAGTATGGGTTTCCTTTCATGGTGTGAGCCTTGAGTCAAATCAGTTATTGGTGTTACTCACATAAGCTTTGTGCCAGCATTGCCCTAGTTTATCATCCGGGCAGGACTCCATTGTAGATAAAGGGGTTTGTGACAGGGTTGGGGTTTACATTTTTGTTTTGGTAGTATGAAGAATAATTTCCTGTGCCAAAAACACAAGAATATGGAGGGTAAAGGCTCTATGTAGATGACTTCTCCATGTTCCATGAGTTGTAGAGGTGTTCTCTTCTGTCATGGGGCCTTGCTGTCACTTTATGAGAGCATCTTATAGTCCTGGAAACAACCTGGGTTATTTAGGAATTTCCTTTGGCCCACAACTCAATTCTATGTAACCAAATGCTCAGACGGAATCTTCATTTGTTGACATGAGATGTCTAGTTGAGGCTCTGTCTCCCACATTAGTTGGCCATTTTGTTTAGATCACTTTCATATATGTATATATTTTAGGAAGTTTCTACTATATTACATTGTTATACCCCTCAAAATGGCCCTTAATTTTAGCTGCCCCTCCCTATGTTCCATACTGCTTTCCCCTACCCCCACATTTGCCCCACATTTGCAGACTCCCCATCTATCCATAACTATGTATTCTATTTTTTCCTAATTAGATCTACCTGTCCCCAAAAGCATATACCTTTCTTTCTTTCTCCATACCTAACCTCTGTAGTTCTTTGAATTGTAGCTTATCATTTACTTAATACCTAATATCCATATATGAGCAAATACATACCATATTTGTCTTTCTGAGTCTAATATATCTCACTCAGGATGATTGTTGTAGTCCATCAATTTACCTGAAAATTTTATGATTTTATTTTTTTAATGACTTCATTGTGTGTAGATTTACCACTTTTTTTATTCATTCTTGTACTGGGGGCATCTAGACTGTTTCTAATTTCTCGTTATTATGAACAAAGCAGCAATGAACATGGTTGAACAAATGTCTCTGTGATAGGATAAAGCACCATATGCCTAAAGCAGTATAGTTGGATCTTAGATCTTAAGGTAGACTGATCCCAATCTTCCTGAGGAACTGCCATATTCATTTCCATTGTGGCCGTACAAATTCATATTCCCACCAACAATGGACAAATCTTTCCCTTACCATTATCATCCTTACAACTACGAGATGTAACTTGTGTGTGTGTGTGTGTTTTTTTTTTTCTTACCTGTTCTGACAGGTGTCAAATGGAAACTCAAAGCAACTCTGATTTGTATTTCCATGATGGCCAAGGATATTGATTTCTTTAAGTGTTTCACAGTGATTTGAGTTTCCTATATTGAGAATTTTCTGTTTAAATTTGTACCCTATTTTTTAATTGAGTTGTTTTCTTGATATCTAGTTGCTTGAGTTCCTTACATATTTTAGATATTAACCTTTATCTAGTGAGTAGTTTGCTGTGAGATAATAAGCTTGGACATTGTAAAGTTTTGTCACTTGTATTTGTTTCAAAAAATGCTGATTAGTCAGTATTCAGGCAGAAAGTAGAGGCTGGGCAGCCAGATTAAGGGAATTCTGAGAAGAGGAAAGGCAGAGAAGCAGACTTCAGCCAGATACAGAGAAGCAAGATGAGAATGCTGAATTGAGAAAAGGTACCAAGCTATATGACTAAACATAAATAGAATTATGTATTAATTTAAATGTAAGAACTAGTTAGTAATAACTACTGGCCCAGAATTTACTATATTATTAAGCCTCTGAGTTGATTATTTGGAAAGTGGTTGCTGGGTATTTGAGAGTTTCTGGAGGGACAGAAAATTCTGACTACAAATGGCACTCCAATGTGGTACATGTATACCCATATAAAGTTTGAGAAAGCTTAAAAAGGGCTCTAGGACACAGAAGCAGAGCCAAAAACAGCTTCCTGGTGTGTCTCTCTTGTGAGCCAAGGTACAGAGTGGTACAGGCTTAAGCTGCAACATAGTGGGTTCTTACAGTGTCACAGAAGCCTTTGGACAAGCAGGAGCTGCATATGATGGATTTAAGATTTCTGTTCATACAGACAGAAAGGAAATAGAGCCAAGCATGGCCTCTTGGTTGCACCATTTTCTTGGGTAGACTCTGTTTTGCGGCTGCGAGCAGAGGTGTGGCTCCTTTAAGAGAGGCTTCCTGACTTTGCATTAACAGCAAATCCACTAGGTTTTTTGGTTCCCTGCTACCAAAATTCTACCAGGGAACTCCTACAGCTGTTAAACATCTTCAGCAATGTAGCAGAATACAAGATTAACTCAAAAAAAGTCAATAGCCCTCCTATGCACAAATGATAAAAGGACTGAAAAAGAAATAAGGGAAACATTGTCCTTTATAATAACTGCAAATAGCATTAAATATCTTAGAGTATCTCTAATAAAAGAATTAACAGACATGTATGACAAGAACTTATGTCACTGAAGAAAGAAATTGTAGGAGATATTAGAAAATAAAAATATCTCCCATGCTCCTGGATAGGTAGAATCAACATAGTAAAAATGGCAATCTTACCAAAAGCAATCTACAGATTCAATGCAACCCTCATCAAAATCCCCACACAATTTTTCACAGACCTTGAAAGAACAATATTCAACTTCATATGGAATAACAAGAAATCTAAGATTGCCAAAAAAATCTTGTTCAATAATAGAACTTTGGGAGACATCAGCATCCCTCACTTCAAGCTCCACTATAGAGCTATAGCAATATAAAAGCTTGGTACTGGCATAGAAACAGACTTGTGGATCAATGGAATAGAATTGAAGACCCTAACACTAATCCACACACCTCTGAACACCTGATTTTTGACAAAGAGGCCAAAAATATACAGTGGAAAAAAAAGATCACATCTTCAATAAATGGTGCTGGCATAACTAGATGGTGGTATGTAGAAAAATGCAAATAGATCCATATCTATCACCCTGAACTGAATACAAGAGTCTGAGTTATTTTGTGGGGTATAAACTATTGCAGGCAGTTCCAGACTGTAGGGCCAGGCGGGGCCAGAAACCTACTATTATAAATGGCATCCTGGTGTGGTTATATACACCTACATAAAGGCTGAGAAAGCTTTAAAAAAAGTTCTAGAGCACAGAAACAGAACTAAAAACAACTTTTTGGTTGTATCACTCAAGTGGGTTGTAGTACAGAGTGGCATGAGGGCTTGAGCTACAAAGTGGCAGTGGGTTTGCAGTGTACAGCTTAAGCTTAGACAGAATGTCTAAGATCAAAACACAGGTGACAACCTATGCTGGAGGGAATGTGGAATAAGGAGAATACTCCTTCATTGCTGGTGGGAGTGTAAACTTGTTCAGCCTCTTTGAAACTCAGTATGGTGGTTCCTCAGAAAACTGGGAATCAGTCTACCCAATGATCCAGCAATATTGCTATTGGGATAGACCCAAAGGATCCACATTTTTACCCCACAAGCATTAGCTCAACTATGTTCAGAGAAGCATTATTCATAATAACCAGAACCCAGAAACAACCTAGATGCCCCTCAACTAAAGAATAGATTTAAAAATTGTGGTGTATTTACACAATGGAGTACCACTCAGCAGGAAAAAAACAAAAACCAAAAAAACCCCAAAGACATCTTGAAATTTGCAGGCAAAAGATGGATCTGGAAAGTATTATCCTGAGTGATGTAATACAGATCAATAAAGACAGATATGGAATGTACTCACTCATAAGTGAATTTTAGATGTAATGCAAAGGATAACCAGGCTACCAGACCACCCCCAATAGCTAGGTAACAGGAAAGTTAAAAGAGACATCCAAAGATCTCCTTGGAAAGGGGAAATAGAGACATTCTCCTGAGAAAATTGTGATCATAAAGGGGAGTAGCAAAGGGAGGTGAGAAGAGAACATGAGAGAATTGGGGGGGACACCAGAGAGGGAGAACAAAGAAGTGGATATATTGATAGAGCCATTGTGGGATTAGAGAGAATCTCAATACCAGGGAAAACCCAAGAACTCGCAGGATGAGCCCAACCAGGATTCCAAGCAATAGTAGGAGGAGACCTAAAGTGGCCTTTCCCTATTAGCATATGAATGACCACCCTAATTGCCATTATAGAACCTTCATCCAGCAGCTGATGGAGGCAGATGCAGAGATCCATAACTAAATACAGGGCTGAGCTACTGGCCCAGCTGAAGAGATTATATGAGCAGAGGGATCAGGATAACAATGGGGAGACCCATGGAGTTTGCAGTCCCCTGCTGTTGGGAGCTCACAGACTCTGAAATAACAGCTGATGAACTTTCATGCAAAGGATCTGGACCCTCCTGAATGTGGATGACTGTCAAAAGGTGTGGGCAGTTTCTGGAGCCTCTTGTGCTTGGACCAGAATCTATCCTGAGTTCATAAAGTGGCTACGTAAAACCCATGCCTGGATACTTTATGTTATTGTTTTGTCCTTGAGTGTTTTGACTGCAGAGGAAGAAGCAGAAACTGCTAAGAGACATTTGATTATAAATGCTCCTAGATTAAACCAACCTATTTATTTTGAAAATATCTTCACTTCAAAATTTAAGTTAAGAGTTATGTTACTTTGGAAGATGGGTTTTTTTTCTCTTTCCACAGAAAATGAGAGGCTGTAGATTCATTCCAGGTTAAAAAAAAAAAAAAAAAAAAAAAAAAAAAAAAAAAAAAAAAAAAAAAAAAAAAAAAAAAAAAAAAAAAAAAAAAAAAAAAAAGTTTTATTGAGGAAGACCTCCTGAAAAGTATCTGGTGAAAACAGATGACTCAGATAATCCAACATTTCAGAGCACCTCTGTTGTAGTTTCCTCTGAGTTCTGTATCCAGAACAGCATCAAGGCTGTTGTCTGGGATGATTCAGCCTCACAGAATACATCACTCAGGGTTTGTGTATAATCCTGAATTTTCTTTGGATCCCCATAAGAATACCAGTGCCTTCAAATCAGCAGGAAGTTATCTAAAGAACTATGACTACATTCCCCCCAAATGGATTATGGTTGTTTGTTTTTGTTTAGACTGTTAGTTACAAGTTTTTATGGATAATGGTTAGAAAAAAAGTTTAAAAAAAAGGAGATTAGATTTGGAGTTATTGTTAAAAAGAAAAGGGAAAGTGTTATGGGATAATGCTCTTGTATACTATAAAGGTTTGTTACTTGTATTGGTTTCATAAAACCCTGATTGGTCAGTAAGCAGGCAAAAAGTAGAGCCGGGACAACCAGGGTAGGAGATTTCTGGGAAGAGGAAAGGCAGAGACACAGTCACCAGCCAGACATAGAGGAAGCAAGATGAGAATGCTAAATTGAGAAAAGGCACCAAGCCACATGGCTAAATATAAATAGAAATATGGGTTAACTTAAAAGTATAAGAGTTAGCAAGTAATAATCCTGAGCCATAGACCAAACAGCATGTAAATAATATAAGACTTTGTGTGATTATTTGGGTCTGCAGGTCTGGACTTTGGGGCTAGGCTGGGCTAGAAACTTCTTAGTACATGAGAGTTTCTGGCAGGACAGAAAATTCTAACTACAGTAGTTGGTTTAAAAAGTAGCAAAAACAAGGTGCCAATCCATGCACAGAAACACAGTCTGAACCCTCCCCTTGAGGCTCCACATAATGGGACTTGCCTGGAGTGGATGCTAAGCTAATCCATCTTGGGACCTCTTGCCCCTTCTGGGGAGGGGATTCAGGGATGGGGAGGAGGGAGGCTGAAGGCTGACCAGTAGGGGTCTGGAGGGGGAAGGGAGTTAGAACAAGTGGATACATGAATAAAAATGAGACTTTATTTTATAAAAAGAAAAAAAAGGAAAAAGCAAAAACAAAAACCCCCTTTTCCCATTCTTTAGGGACTTTCTTGTCTGAATGATGGCGTACTTTGTCCTGCAGAAACTGTTTGGTTCCATGAGGACCCATTTATTAGTTGTTGATCTCAGTGCTTGTGTTAATACTGTTTTGTTCAGAAAGCTTTTTGTTGTGCTAATGAGTTTAAAGCTGTTTCCCACTTTCTCTTCTATCAGGTTCAATGTATCTAGTTTTATATTGAGGTTTCAGGTCTATGGAGTTGAGTTTTGCATAGGGTGATAAGTTTGGAGTCTTCTACATGCAGACATCCAGTTTGACCAATCCCACTTATTGAAGATTCTGTTTGTGGTTTTTTTTCCAGTGTTTATTTTTAGCTTCTTTATCCAAAGTTAGGTGTCTATGGGTGTATGGTTTTATGCATAGGTCTGAATTCCATTGATCATTGTGTCTCATTTTATTCCAATACTATGCTGTTTTTATTACTATAGCTCTATAATACAACTTGAAATTGGGGATGGTGATACACCTCCAGCAATTCTTTTATTAATCAGAATTGTTTTCAATATCATAGTTTTCTTATGTTTCCATATGAGTCTGAAAATAGTACTTTTAAGATCTGTAAAGAATTTTATTTTGGAATTTTAATGGGGAGTGCATTGAATCTGTAGATTACTTTGGGTAGAGTAGCCATTTTTACTATATTAACTTTACAAATCTACTAGCATGGGAGACCTTTCCATCTTCTGATATCTTCTTTAATTCCTTTCTTCAATTATTATCAAATAAATCTTTCACTTTCTTGGTTAGCATTATCCCAAGATATTTTAAATTATTTGATGTTATTGTGAAAGGTGTTGTTTCCCTGACACCTGACTCCTCAATAGAGACTCTAAAAGCCAGAAGGGACTGGACAGATGTTCTAAAGACTCTAACAAACACCAAATTCCAGCCCCGAATAATATAATCAGTAAAAATTTCGATCACCATAGATAAAATAAAAGACATTCTATGATAAAACCAAATTAAATTAATATCTATTTACAAATCTAGCCCTACATAAGGTTCTAGAAGGAAAACTCCAACCTAAAGAGGTTAATCACACTCAAGAAAACACAGGAAATAAATAATTTCACACCAGCTAATTATAACAGCAGAAAGATACACACACAAACACACACACACACACACACACACAAACACACACAAACAAACAACAAAAAATGCAAATCAATAAACACTGCCAGTTAATAATCTTGATAGCTGTCAACACCAGTCGTCTCAATTCCTCAATAAAAAGATTCAGACTAATAGAATGGATACATGAAACAGGATCCATTCTTCTGCTGCATCCAAGAAACACAACATCAATGGTAGATAAAAGTGCTAGAAAAAAAATATTCCAAGCAAATGAACTTAGGAAGCAAACTGATGTAGCCATTTCAATAGCTGACAAAAAAGCCTTAAACCAAAACATTTCTAAAGAAATAGGAAAGGATACTCCACACACATCAAAGTAAAAAAATCCTCCTCCAAGAGGACACTGAAACTCTTATTATCTGTGCTGCAAACACAAGGGCACCATGCTCATGAAGGAAACATGTACTGGGAGTAGAGGACTTCAAATCCCACTTTAACCAATAGACAGGTCATCCAGATAAAAACTAAACAGAGAAATACTGGAACAATTGATGTAATAAACCAAAAGAGAGATTTATAGAATATCTTACCCGAATATAAATGAATCCATAAGATTTTCTCCAAAATTAACCACATACTCAGACATAAAGCAAGTCTAAAAAGATGCAGGAAAATTCAAATAACACCTGAGAACATATCTGACCACCATCAACAACAAGAGAAACAACAGAAAGCTTATAAACTCATGGAAACTGAACAACTCACTATTAAATGAAAAATAGGTCAAGACAGTAATTAGGAAAGCAATTAAAGACTCTCTAGAATTGAATGAAAATGAATGAACATCAAATTCAAACTTTTGGGACATAATGGAGGTTGTTCTAAGAGGCAAGTTCATAGCATTAAGTGCCAAAATAGTTCAGAGAAATAATGGTTGAATCATGTAGCCAAAAGCATACTACTCTTATCATGCATCCAAGCATAAACCAATAGTGTTAACAATGATAAAATGACAATGAAGAAAGCATAAAGATTTTATTGTAAAAACAAGAAATGTCTGGCAACTTCATCCCTAATCCCAATGTTTTCTGTAAATGAATACAGAATTGAATGAAATAAGAAATGGTGAAAACATTGTAGATAAAAACATGGAACATCCCAAAGTGACTCTAGGTCACCATTCATCTCTTAAGTTGACTACAGAATTTTTCCACTAACTGTTCCTTTATTAGTCTTAAGGAAACTGATGATTTCTGATTAGATGTAGTAAATATAAATTAAACATTATAAAGATTGAGGATAAAGAACTTTGCATGGTAACCTGCTCTGTGAAATTAAATTTGATGTGATTAGCAACTACTCAGTGTCTAATTTCTAGGATTGTGATTTATATACACATTAAAGACTTCTACATCATTACAGATAGTATATAGTGTTTCCAAAATAAAATGTCAATGATAATTTCCATAAAGGTTTGTGGCAACCACTTGTTTAGAAATATCAGCCCTTACTGTGTGCCTTCATTTTAATAAATACATAGACTTCAACTCTTTATAATTCTAACATATAAGACTTTATTAAGTATATAATTTGATTTGTGTTTTGTAAACATTTGTACCAAGAATAGTTCTAGTTTCATTTGCCAGTTAATTAACAAGCAGCCTGTGCACATATCTAACACCATCTAGAAAGCCAAAGAATGTTTATCCAGAATTTGCTTTAATCTAAGTATGCTTTGCAGTCAGGACTTCCCTGGGATGGCAATGACCTTCACATGTTTCTTTCTGTGACTAACAAGAGTTTTGGTTGCTACTCACTTGTATCATTATCTAAAGTGTGAATAAGAACCTACATATTAAACCTGCTTGCTGAATTGCTTGATTTGGAAATATGCTGCCCTAAGATTGATGTAGTTGTGAATAATTTTCTCAAAATGACCTGCCTAAAATCTGCTTTTCTTTCTGTACCTTGAGGTAATAAAACAGAGTAAATTTCACTCAAATAATGTGAATTCTCTCTAGATCAGAGATGTAATGGTGTTTGTATTAATTCATTAATAGAGAGTACATATGGACTGTTACTACTTAGAAATGAATAGATACCAGTCACATACTCATTGGTCCTATTCATGGCCCAAGACATCCATATGCAGAGCAATGCTGTTCTGTTTTATACAATCATAGTTTCTGTCAATTTGGAAGTTGCTCTGTAGAGTATTGGCTGTGGCATACAAATGGATGCATGTATACATGCCTATACACAGGTGCATGCATATGCATTTGAGTAGTTGTGTGTTCGTGTATCAATAGTTTTAAATCCTGCAGAAACATTTTGTTCAAATTAAGACCTGAGCTGGAAAGCACAGTAGGTTTTTCATTTAAAATATATCTTGAATATATGAATTTCAGTACTTTAAATCTTGGAAGAAGAAGGAGGAGTGATGTTGAGGACTTACACTCAATTAAAAGTCATTTTATGACTAATCACAAGGTTGGAATTTCCAAATATTCGAAGTGTTTCAGTTTTGTGATACAAAGTCCATTTTCTTCAATCTCCTTGTAAGGTGGCTGTAATTTCTTTTTATATCTCAAACATTAAATAAAGTAACCATGGAATGCCTAAAGAATGTAATTTTATTTGAGGAAAGGCAGGTGGGAAGTAAGGATCCACCTACTATGTGAGAAGCCTGGGTGTCACCAGGCTGAGTTCTAATTCTGGGCAAAACAAAGACCCACTTGGCAGGGGCCTAGCCTCATGGTGCAGGCCAGAAGACAAAAGGTGCAGGTGGAAAGGCAGGAAATGCTCCTCCTGTGCTCCATTCACTTTTTCTGTTCCATTTTTAGCTGGTTCTTTCTCTTGGCTTGAAAATCTGCTTTTACTTTGGTGCCAGTGCTTCATGAACTAGAAAATTCTGGATGTAATTCTGAATTTAAGACTTCACCAATTTTAGTAGAGAAAACATTAGAGATGCCCATAAATAAACTATGGACAGAAGATTCTTTTCAGTCTCTAGAGAGAGCCCTGATGAGCTCTTCTGTGAGCATTTAGATTTACTTTGTGTTCATTTTCTGCTCCACTCGCCTTGGAGGTGTAGGTTATAGGCAACAGCCACCCAAGCAGGAAGAGGATATAATGTCTTTATTGGGAAAGCAAATTATTAAAGTAGGAAGAATGAAAAGAAATAGCTTGAAAAACAATAAAAAGTAAAACCACATTGGAGGAAAAATTGACTTAAGAAAACCACAGCATTCTGAATTGCCACATTGTAGGCTTAATAGCTGAAATGGATTTCTCAGGAAAAGCATCTAGAATAGCTGGGTATAAAAGTTAAAATAAAAATGTGAGACAGTGGCAGTTAGTCATTTCACACAAGTAATAAAAAAAGCCATTAACAAAGGCAGAAGGGCACTTTCATAATGATAAAAGATGTAACTCATCAAGAAATTATAACAAATTAAATGTTTCATGCTTTTACTAATGTAGCTTCATATTTGAAACCCTATGTGACAGAAATACAAGAATTAGACAAGATCATAACTTAATGAAAAATGTTTAACATACCTCTCACACAAACTGAAAAATAAAATAAGCAAATAAATCTAGAACTATGACATTTTTTTACTACAAAACTATAAATTTAATAGACATATAAGAACATCTTTAATTGTTAGGTTATGGTGGAATACTTGGGAGGCAGAGGCATGTGAATACCTATGAGTTCAAGGCCAACCTGGTCTACAGCAGAAATTCCGGAGCAGGCTTCAAAGCTACAGAGAAACCCTGTCTCTGAAAACCAAAGAGAAAAAGGAGGAGAGGACATAAGGAAGGAAGGAAGGAAGGAAGGAAGGAAGGAAGGAAGGAAGGAAGGAAGGAAGAAAATATGCAAATCCTTGGAAATTGACTGATAGTACTTTGAACGTCTGAAGGTCACTGAAGGAACTAAAAGAGAAATTTAAAGAATTCTTAGCATCAAGTAAAAGTGAGAACTTAAATTACCAGAATCAGTGGGATACAGAGAACATAGAACAAAATGAAAATATACAGTTATGTATGCCTGCATAAGAAAAAAAGGTGTTTTTACATGAGTAACTATACTTATATAGATAAGCAAGTACATGCCACATACAAAGTAGGGAAATAAAGGAAAACAATAGGTCAGTGTGAGAGAGTGGATCAGAGCATAAAGGAACCCTGTAAAGAATGAATGTCATGAAGACCTAGCTCTCTGAAATATAAAGAAAGTAAACAGATCCTTGGTCAATTCAATGAGACCAAACAGGACTATGACAACAGATATCACCAAAAATCAATAGTATCACTTTAAAGTTTACAATAAGTTGAAAAAATTATAAGAAATTGACAATTTTTGGACACATACAACCTATGAATAGTACAACAATTTAAGTAAAACTCATTACCCATGTCAATAAGACTGAAGGACAAAGTTTTCTGAGAAAGGAAACCCTAGGAATGTACTAAATCGCTGCTGAATTCTGCCAAACCCTAGAGAAAAACTTACTCTAATGCTCCTCATTCTAAAGAAACTATGACTGCAAAGAACACAAACACTGAGGGAGAATGTACTTCCATTATTGTTAAATGGGCATAGTATTAAACTAATTTCCAATGGTCTGTCATACCCATAGGTACCTCTCTGCTCTCATCAGAAAAGCTTCTGTTTGCACTATATCTGATCAATGGAGAAGATAACTGATCAGACAATAAGAGACTGTAGAATATCCAGCCCTAAATGGGACACACATACCGTAGCCTCTACTCCAAGTGTTCAGGGATCACTGTGGAAGAGGGAACAGGAAGCATGTAAGAGCCAAAGGCAGCAGACAACTAGAAGAATAAGGTGTTTTCTGGATGTAGCAGGGATGTTGCATATACAAACTCACGAGTTTGCGGCACTATACACGAGATTCCTGCAACTTAAATCAGCATGGAGAAGGGATCTGGGCACAAGGTTACCACCCCCCTGCCCCCCAGCCCAGGAACAGCTGTCAATTCCAGGCTGCTGGATAAGGAAGGATTTATTTTCCTAAAGGTATAGCACCCTATATACCAACCATGCTCTAATAGAAGGGTATACACCCTAGATATTTGAGAAGCACAAACTGTCCTGAAGGAGAGAATAAAAGGACACAAATGGGTAGGAAGAATAAAGGGAGGGTGGATCTGGGAATAGTTGAGGCAAGGAGAGTAAAAAAATATCAAAATACATTTTATAAAAGTTTCAAAGAACTGATAAAAAGTAAAATATTAAAAAACAAACAAATTTCAAAAAATAGGACAGAAAAGAATGCTTTTAAACTCATTTTCAAAAGTCACCATTAAATTAAAAACCGAAAACAGACAACAGATACACACACACACACACACACACACACACAAATGTTGTAAACCAATTGTTTTGATGAGTATAACTTCAAAAATCCTCAAATAAATCATTGCATACTGAATTTTATAATACATTAAAAAGATCATATGCCAACCATAATTTAATTGTTTTCCATCCAGAGATACAGAAATATATCAATAAGCACAAATCAGTACATTCATTAGATAAAAGACAAAATTCTGATACTTTCAGTGAAATGCCAGGAAGTTTTAATAAATTGGCCTGTAAAACCCAGGAGCTTTTCCAAACTCCAGTAATGAATATACTGAGAAAGATATTAGGGAAATAACTCTATTTACAAAGCCTAAAATCATGAATAAAATATCCAGGTATAAACCTAATCAAGAAGGTTAAAAAAAATCAGCAATAAAAAACTACAAAGCGCCAAAGAAGCAAATTGAAGAACAAAGTAGAAACTTCAAATATCATGATATAAAAATATTCATATCACCCAGAGTAACTCCAAAGGCAATATAAAGCCAGCAGAAACTTCAATCAGAGTCTTCATAGAACTAGAAAAACATCCTTAAGTTCTTATGGAAGCATAAAAAACTCTGGAATAACTAAAACAAGCATAAATTTAAAAAGGAATGCTGAAGATATTGCAGATTCTAATTTAAATTATCTTATAGAGCCATAAAAATTTAACTCACTTTTCACTGATGCCTCAAACACACACAGAGACTAAAGAAACAAAATAGAGTGCCCAGAAATAAGCCCACACAGCTACAGCCATTGATTCTTGACAAAAGTGCCAAAAATATACAGTGTGAAAAGCCTCTTTAGCAAAAGGTGCTGGGAAAACTAGATATCCACATGTCAAGGTCTCACCCTGTACAAGAATCAGTTCAAAAGATTAATTGCCTTAATGTAAGACATAAAATTTTGAGATTGCTGGAAGAGACCAGAGATAAAACAAGTACAGGAAATAATCACAAAAACTGACAAATGGCATTGCATGAAATCAAAAGGCATCTGCATAGCAAAGAAAGCTAGCAGAGTGAAGAGACAAAAATATAGAATGGAAAAAAATCTCCACTAGTTATTCCTATGGCAGCAGATTAAGATCCAGAATATATAAAGAGCTAAAAATATTAAACATGAGAAAGATAATAGTTCAACAAGAAATTCAAATGACCAATACATGAAAAGATGTCTAACATTCTTAGCCACAGGGAAAATGTAAATTAAAAATTCATTGATATTCTGTTATACTCTAATCATAACGAAAATGAAAACAATGTTAGAGGGAAGAAGCCTCGTGCACTGTTAGAGTAAATTAAATTTACTAACCAGTATGGGGATTATTGAGCATGCTACAATTAAACTGCCACGTGGCCCAGCGGCATTGCTCATAGATGTGTGCCCAAATGACTCTACATCAGCCAGCCTACCACAGAGACCCGACACATCATGCTTATTATAATACTATTCACAATAATCAATTTATGGAATCTGCCTAAGAGTTGTTTAATGCATAAATAAAACATGGCTGATCTACATAATGTTTTAAAAACAAAACATGCTCTTTGTAGAAACAAAAGATATCTGAGATCATCATGTCAAGGTAAGAAATGAGACTCATAAAGACAAATAGCACATCTTTTCTCATTTGTAGAATCCATATTTTTGTAGAAAGCATAAAAGTAGAAAATGTCCTATCTGGGAGGGTTAGGGAGATACAGAATAGGCTAAAGGGACAAGAGAGTATTCTGGGAATGAACATGGCTAGCAAACATTATACGCATATTTGAAGATTAATACATGTTAGACATTTTAAACCTTTATACGTCTGTTGCCTGTGACTTTGATACTATAATATCATCTGGACCTTATGACCTATGTGTACCAATTCCCTTTTGGTTGATCTCCCCCTTGCTGCTAATTTGGTTCATTATTAGGCTCTCAACCACCTTAGGAATTATTTGAATGAATGTCTGTCTTTCACATTCATCAAAACTTTCTTGTGAAATAGATGGTTGACTAAAACAAAACCTAAAAATTCAACTACCCACACTACTAAACACTGGCAGGTTTCCAAGGAACAATTTCACAAACAAATTCTCTTTACTTCTTGGTTACAATCTTACCTCTGTGTGTACAGGGATAGTAATTAGAAAACTATGTAAGGACTAAGTTGGTAAAAAGAAATAAAAGATGATTTAGATGATCTCAGCTGCTAGAGCAACTTCATTCAATTCCAGAGTGGTAGCATTCCGAGTTCTTACTACAGTGGGATCAGGGTGCAGGACCCAGTCACTCAAAGACCAGAGTTCAAGAGAACATAGATTACATGCTTCAAGCTGAGGCTTTGCTAAGGATAAGGAAGGCGGAAGGCAGGGGCATTAGGGACTGATTGGAGGAGTTAGCTGTTTCCTTGGATAAGCTGTTTTGACAGGCGTGGGATTTGATGTCTCTTTGCAAACCAGATGTCTAAGTTTAGGGTCAGATACCTTTCTTCTGCAACCCCAAATAATGAGCTTTCTGGGACTTTCAGCTCAGTTTAGGATCTTGATTTTGATGTCAGGGGTATCATTTTTTTAGTAATGATTTTTTTATCCCTTGTAAATTAGTATAACACTTTACCCAGATACAGTGTAATAGAGGTGGGTGTGTCTCAGGACTTTGGAGCCTGAATTACATGAAGTCTGGCATTCACTGTTTCCATTTTTTAAGATGGCAGCCTGAGAGGTTACTTGATGGGATGCTGCTAGGACTCCCCTGAGCAGTCAAAGTGAGTTTGAGCTCAGGAATACAGGAGCTACTCCAGAAACAGTATCAACCATGTTCAAGGTCAAATACTTCTTTGTCACTACTGAAGGCTTCCTATTGCCTGGACTCAGACTGAGATACAAATACCCTCAGCGAAGATGGCCTCTGTCTCTTGTTGATCTATTCCTGGCATTTTAAATTTGACTTCCTTTATTCTCTTGGCCAAAAGTTTAGTATATTCTACAACCTCCATGTTTTTCTTAGTGTGTTGGTTTTTTCATCACAATAGGTCATTGTTCATGTAACACAACATGTTAGGACACTGACTCTTGGCTCCTGGGCTTTTGACCTTCATTTAAGGGCTTTCTGACAGCATATTAGTGGACATCAGATTCTTTAGAGAGATTGACAAGTTTCAGATTCTGCTAACTCTATTTGGTCTAGCATGAGGCACAGTGGTATCTGTTAGTTCATGAACAGCCTTTTCTCCTTTTTAAAACAATAACCAAGCTGAGAACACTGGCTAGCATGCAACACTGGCTGGAATGCATAATGCATCTGTGAACTGACTTGCGCTTCTATACTCCAGTTCTCAGTCAACAACAGGAATGTCCCTTACTTATCAGCAGACACACTTGGTATGGGTCAAGATACTGTGCTACATGAGAAAACCTTGTTTGTGGTTCTCACCAATTATTCAGGCCACATGACCCTTCCACTGTTCACCCAGACATCAGCAGCCATTTCTGTGGCCCATGCTTCTCAGAGAATGTAAGAATCTTATATTCATCATCCATTTCAATGAATTTCTGACAGCTAGTGTCTGTGAAGAAGATACTCAGCTTCATCTACCTTGGAAGTGTCATAGAAAACAGCTCAATGAATTTTAAAGTATTTACTTCATCTAGGTTACAAAACAGAAAGTCTTTATAATAAAAACTGCCTTACCATGTGCAGAACATAGTCTTATATACAAATACCCTTGTTTTTGATGGTTCTATCTGATTTCATTTCTTTGCATATGTCTTGTGTTTCACAGTGTATATATTTAAAATATTTAATGTGTAAATATTTAAATTATTTAAAGGTCACTTAGCCTTTAATTCCAGAACTCAAGAGGCAGATATAAGCAGATCTTTGTGACTTTGAGGTCAAGCTGGTCTAGATAGTGATAGCAAACTCAAGTGCACAGTGAGACCTGTCTCGATAAAATTGTGCATGTTTTGTGTGTAATATCATTGTATATGTAATATATATATAATAACTAAATAATTCTAACCTCAGTTACTCAGTCATTGTAGTTTTTCCTTCCCCGTATGCTAGCTTTGTGTGATGAATCCATGTAGGTTTCTGGAATAAAAGTGATGTGCAGGAAAGGCCATTTCAGTTGCAAATCACAAACCTTCTCCACATATGTTCAAATTCAGAACTTTAGTCAAATAGTATTTCTCTTACTGCTTAAATACCATCTCTTTAAAAAATATTCATAAGAATTAGACTACTATAATTTTTGTATTAATTTTCTATTTATGTTTATCACTTTAATAATTTTAAAGTGTTCTTATAACTTATCCAGATCTTCACTCCTGTAGAAGAGCCCATAGTTAATATTCTTCTTGTATTCACCCTATATCTATAGTATAAATTATGTAGTATCATCAATCAATAAAAATGTATTAATTTAAGAGTAATAGATCAGATACTTGTTAAGATACATAAAGATTTCAAAGAAAATAATACTGGAAGGTAGGAGAAGAGGATACTGGATTGAAACAGACCTCAAAGACTGAATGTTTTTTAAAATTATGTAATGCAATAACTTTGAAAAGTATAATGGGTCATGATTTCCTGTAGGCCATCGCAGTGTGTGTGTGTGTGTGTGTGTGTGAATGATACGGGGTAGTCCAGAGCTGCAGCAGGCTGATTTAATTTGTTTCGTTAGCGATGGCACAGACTATAAAATATGCATGTTCATATTCTAAATATGTATGCCTGGAGTAAATAAATAATTTATTATATAGTTCATAAATTATTTACTAAGTCATTCTAAATATATACACTATTTGCATTTTACTGAAAATAAAGGAGGTAGATGGGTGATCTCTTAGGATTTCAAAACAAAACAACAACAAAGATCAAAGGGATGAATGCTACAGTGTAGTGTTCCCTGGAAAAGACAATGTACTAGCATGAGGAAACCTCAAATGCATTGAAGAAATAAGGAAATTAGTCTTCCTTGTAGAAATAATAATTTCACCCAAATGTTCAAGTTTGAATTAGTCTGGATTTTGTTTTTTTAAGTCTGTGAGCTAAACCTTTGGATTAGAAAACTAGGCAGCATAGGAAACTAGACAAAGCCTTAAGAAATCCTTTAATTTTTAAAACACTTTCTGGCATTTCAAAGAAATAGATAAGATAATGCCTTGCTTGGGTTGGATGCTCATGAAGACATTATTGTATAGCTGGTTCACTCTTTGGAGTCACTCTGCCATTTCCAAATCTTCAGCAACGTCTGGGAAGATGGTTATTACAGAACACATTCACCCCTTCTTAAGCACATCATCTGCTGACTGGTGAAACACTTCAGACTCATTTCTTGGCAAGCAGGATTCTGAGTCAGAGCCACGGTGTTACATCTGTTCCCAGAATCAAGCCCAGAATGTGGCTTCTGGTATCCCACATACAGGCCTAGCTCCCTGTGTGGACTGTTAGAGAGGTAGGTGTGATACTATTGCCCAGAGTTCTCATTTCATTCCTTCAAAATAACACATTAATTTAGGAAATATTTTTTTCTTTCTATTGTGCCCAAGAACATTTTTTTAGGGGCATAGACTCTAGAGTGAGACATACCAGATTTTCTAATTTTATCTGGAGAGTTGTGACCAAATTTACCTTTGTGTTCTTCTGTTCCCTGTGTCTAAGATGATGACAATATTATATAACCTCATGGATTTTTTATGAGAATTAAAAGGTATTCATTAAGCACTCAGAATGGCACCTTGTATATATTGATTATATTGATTCTATGAGCATTCTGTTCGGTTGTTTATCAATACATATGACTCTTCTTTATCATATTTTGATTTGACTTTCTCTCCATTTAGTTCTAATGTTGTATGTCAGCTTGCTGTGTATCGCCTTTATTATGTTTAGGTATTCCTGTATCCCTGATCTCTCCAGGACTTTTATCATGAGGAGTATTGGATTTTGTCAAAGGCTTTTTCAGCATCAATAAGATCATCATGTGATTTTTTTTTCTTTCAAGTTGTTTATATGATGAATGACATTGACAGTTTTTTGTATGTTGAACCATCCCTGTATCTCTGGGATAAAGTCTACTTGATCATAGTGAATAGTTTTTTTGATATGTTCGACTTTTTTCTTTCTTTTTTAATATTTATTTTTATTTTATGTGAATTGGTGTTTTGCCTGCATGTATAATTGTGTAAGGGTGTCAGATCTTGGAATTACAGACAGTTGTTAGCTGCCATGTGGATGCGGGGAATCAAAGTCAGGTCAACATTATGGAACACTTCACAAATTTGCATGTCATCCTTGCGCAGGGGCCATGCTAATCTTCTCTGTATCATTCCAATTTTAGAATATATGCTGTTGAAGCGAGCACCAGACCATTTTCAAGAAAGGGATTTTATAAATTACTTTTGAAAATCGGCATAGCATTATGAGATGACAGATGTTTATTGAACAAAAGGATAGAAACATATGAGTACGTATATTAGTAAAAAATTAAGAAGTGAGATCTCGCTGGTGAGGTGTACAGTTCAGCCAGTTACAATCTTCCTCGAGAAGGTTCAAGTGAGCTGATGTGCAGCTTCTTCACACAACAGAACTGTCCATCATATAATTAATGTTCTTATGGTTTATACACATTAAATTTTTTTTTCTAAAATTTTTATGTTGTAAGTGAGATGATGATGATGGTGGAAGATGGAGACCTGTTGGGACCTGTTTGCACAAGAAACAGTGTACTCACCAGAGCGCATCTCATCATAAAGTAAGTTTGCCTCCAGCTTTCTCTCATCTTGGTACCTTTTATTCTTCTACCAAACAGCAAAGAAGGCCTTTGCATCAGTGTTGCACCTCATTAGTCTCCACACCTGGAGAAATCATTTTCTTTTCTCTGTTAAGTTTCTCAGTTTGTGGTACTCTCTTACAGCAGAAAATTGATGGTCAATAATTCATTGCCAATGTGTGTGTGTATGTGTGTGTGTGTGTGTGTGTGTATTTTCAGTCCCCCAAAGAAATTAATTTCTCCACACTTTGTAATTTAAGAGATGTTTCTGATTTCTCTCTGCCATCAGTTGATACATTTACCCAACTAGCTAGAATAATGATGCCCTCAGAAAAGAGAGTACCCTAAGCTGCCATTGTTGACAGCCTTTTATGAGCTTTTGTTTCAGTGAACCCACATCACAAACAAGAATCCCTGCATGATAAGATGGTTGATAGCAGGGTTCTTAAAAATAATGGATCTTTCCTCTCTCCAGGAACTCTCGAGTCCCTAGGGTCCCCAGTCCTTCTCCTAGTGACACATACTAATAATAGACATCAAGGAATCTGATGGAGTTTGGTTAACCCTTGAGGTGGCTGCTACGGAAAATTGATAGAAACTTTATTTCTGCACTTCCCAAAACCTGGCATAGTTTGTTGCAAGGGCTACAACCCAAGTTAAAATTGGTTGCTGGGAGAGGCTCATCTTCAGGAAGTAACCTTATTACCAAGGGCTGCAGCATCCTCACTGTGAATGTAAAAAAGCAAAACCAGAAGTCAACAGCAAAGGAAAGTGCCACTGAAACCCCACGGAGACATCACACTCTGGCTAGGTATCTTGCATACATATATGGATGGGCTTCACTGCAAAGCTTTATGCAAGATTTTGATTTATCCTAAAATCATTCTTAGTACATGATCTTATTATTCCTTGTCATTCATTCTATCCCTGAACTTTAACCAGTTAGCTGTATCATTTTTATCATCACAGAAATCCCTGAAAGAAAAATATTAACAAATCAAATAATAAGAGAAAGAGAATCTCCTGGATAGACTATGTCAGGGACATCTATGCTATATGAAGTTCTAAAAGTAAGTTAAACAATATACTGATGTAAGTCACTATTATGTTGAAGTATTCTTTGTCAATTATTTTTGCTTTCAATGAAGGACAAAGTGTCTGTTTTAGTTAGGATTTCTGTTGCTGTGAAAAGACACCTTGACCACAGCAACTCTTACAAAGGAAAACCATTTAATTGAGGTTGCTTACATTTGCAGAGGTTTAGCCCATTATCATAGTGCTGTGACATGGTGGCATGCAGGCAGACTTGGTGCTGGAGAAAGAGTTGATTCACCGGCAACAGGAAGTGGTCTGAGTGTCAGCGTGAGAAAAGCTTGAATAAAGGAGACCTCAACGCCCATGCCCATAGTGGCACACTTCCTCCAACAAAGCCACACCTCCTAATGGTGCCATTTCTTGTGAGCTTATGTGAGCTGATTACATTCAAACTACCACAGTGTCTAACTGTGATATAATTATATATGTGTGTGTATAATTTGATATGTATTTATTAATAGAAACAATGTTATAAGTTACTAATTTATTTCCCACCTAATTCAGGTTCAGGGATTAACATCCTTATAGCTTTCTTTTCTTTTCTTTTTTATAATCTCACTTCGTAGCATATGCTGAGTCTGGATCTCATCATGTAGACCGGGGCTGGCCTTAAACTCACAGAGCTCCACTGCCTCAGACTCTGGAATACTGGGAGTAAAGATGTGCACTGCCATACACAGTTCCTCATCACTACTGATACCTTCTCCTCCCTCTTCAAGATCACCAATCTGTCAGAGTTACAGTGTCAATGTTTTATTTTAAGATACTGTCTTTTATTCTCTTTGTGGTTTTTAATGTACATTCTAAACATTGTAGAGAGGACATCCACAACTCAAATATCCTCTGGTTTTCTTCTGTGAAACATTTTCTCCCTACAGATTAGCTATAAAATGTTCTTCTATGTTGCTGTAATAAGGTGGTTTGTGGAGAAGGAAGTGAAGGGCGTGTGGATCAACAGTACCTTGGCATACTTGTTCAAAACCAGCCTGACATTCTGTAGCACTGGCCATCTCCCCCACATCTGCTCAGTTCATGTTTTGAGGCTGAGAAGTAGCTGAAGAGGGGAGGCTGTGCCCCCGTCTGTGGCATTTCAAGTCTAGTAGACAATAGGTGGGGGTGATACCCGATTCGTGTTTAGTACCCTCTCCAGGCTGAGTGATATAAGGACAAAACTCTCACTCTCAGCTTTACTCATGTCTAGCTATTATCTCTTGGTCGTTATTATCTGTAGTTTTTACCATTTACGTTTACTTCTTAATGATTGCAAAGAAAACAAAAGAGGCCTCTCCTGTGCCCTATAACATTTGTAATCACTAGAATCCTCTGCTGAGCTCAGACTCATTGGGGAAAGGCTTTGCCTTGCTAACTAACCTTCTTCTCAGCTTTGTCCCCACAAATCTTTCCTTGGGGAGTCAGTCCATGTTTTGCCTGGTCCTGTCGCCTCACTCTATGAATCATGTGCATGTGACTTAGAGTCCCCTGCGTCCCAGGTTGTTCTCTTGTTCGTCACTTCTTCTTGCTGATCTCTTTGAAGGGTATGTGCTTTTTCTCAGTACTCTTCCATTCTAGTTTCCATGGCAGAGAACTGGCAAGAGATTTCCCAATGAGATCCTTAAGCAAATGAAAATGAGCTGCCTTTAGGAAAGGAGTAAAGTAGATGCTCTAGGGACCAAAGCTCTGCAAACTGGAGTGACCGAAAATTTCTTTAGAGCATGTCCTGAGCCTGGCTAAGCAGCTGGTGTCTCACGAGGTGTGGCACGGTACGTGAAGAACTGTCTGTCCCATTGTTCTACCCAACCCTCCTCATCCCTCAATATTCAGCTCAAACACTCTTCTTCTATTTATTTTCCTCCCTCCCTTCCTTCCTTTTTTCTTATTTCATTTGTGCATTGATTCTCTTTCTCCTGGGCCCATTCTTATTTAGTCTATAGTCACCCTGGAAATACAATACCTTTTTTTTTTTTTTAACCATAGTCTTCAACATGTTGTACTATAATTGTTTACTTGAGTGAGCTTTGTTAGTTTTCTTTAGCACTTCCCTTTCTACCAGGACTGTCTAGCATGCTACTCAGAGCATTGCAGGCTCTGAGTGAGGTCACTTTAATGGATGAGTAATGATGGCCAAGGTGCTTCTGTTGCAGCATTGAAGACCAGAACCCATGAAAGAGACAAAGGCATTTTGTGTCTCTGATATTCTTCCCTGTGATTAAACATCTGATGACATTGTTTCCTTGTTGGAAACATAAGTTACTAATAAAAGTATGCTTTCCTGCCCATGAAGCCACATGAAGTCTCAGGAACTTCCCAGATAGGTGCCTGTCAAGGGCAGAGCCAAAGGGTATCATGATACTCTTCATATGCAATTGCCAGTGCTTAGCTACCTCATAGGACTTCCACTTTGGTTGTTTTTGTGATTCATAATCTCTAGTGTTGGCAAGAAAAGGATGAATAAGAAAAAATATCTGATGTTTTACAGCTTGGCAGTTACTCATAGCTTTGAGACTCCTAGACCATTACTGTGTTCACTGCACAGTGGCAAACCTCCAAATGTTTTACCTCTGAAAACTGACTTTAGTTGTTTCTGTCTGTGAGCTAACATATGCACGCTCCTCACTCTCATGTTAGCTATGTGAAGATAATGCCCTGAAAGGAAAATGCTAGACTTGTTTGGTTCCTACAGATCATTGTCACATTACTGAATAGAAGGACATGAAAGAAAATAAATAATAAAAATGAGTATAAATGGACCAATATCCTATGTCTAGTCTAATGCTTGTTCCAAAGAGGACCATTGTCTTTCCTAACCTTTAGAAGAGAAGATGGCTTAGAATGGTCAGAGTAAGGAATGCGTTTCTTACTACACAATGGAGAGGCACAATTCCACAAGGACTGGCATGCAGCCTTAGGCAGCCATGAACCCCTCTAAGCCTTAGTTTCTTTGTCTTTAAAGTGAGACTGACAGTAGCTACCTACCAACTGTTTGGATGATTGGATAAAATCACATAGGTATCATACTTGGCACAGAGCCTGGCCTTAGAGGATGCTCGGTGATCAAGTGTGGTTATTAGGAGCAACATATTGCCTGGATCTGCTCCCATTACAACTTCAGAGAGGTTCCCAGCAAGCAACTGATGCAGCAGTCCACTATGCAGAGTGGAGCATTCTAGTAAAGCTGAGAAAAAGTGAAGAGCAAATCTATTATGTAAGAAAACAACCAAATTCCCATGAAGCCTAATTATTTGCACTGTTTATTAATAGCTCTGTTCCTGCCCTTCTCCCCCAGCAACAAATTAGGATCTGACTTGAGATAAGACTCTGGATGAAGGGGGGGCTCAGCATTTCTGCAGGGGATAGCTCCTGCATAATGCATCCTGGCACCCGAAGGGAGCCTGGATGGCTGCCTGCTCTTAGCTTCTCTTTGCATTTCCCATCATAGCCCATAACAGTCTTCATTATAATTTGGGGCCCTTTTATTGCATGTATAAATAAAATCTGACAAAAATGTGAGTAAATCCTTTAGTGGTAAAGGCTGATAGAAGAGGGCAAAAATTAATTTTATGCATGAAGAATCTCATTAAGTAGCTTCATGGAAACAAAAGGAACTGACATCAGAGACTTGTGGATGTCAGCGTCTTCAGTCTGTGTGCCACAGTCTTGCCCCAGAAGAGTTAATCCGCCAATGGCTTTCCCTGCAGCTGTTGGCTCTGGAGGTCACAGAGGATACCCAAGCTGCATCTTCTGGGGTGGCAATCAAAGCCCAGGTCCAGTGGGAATTCTTTTCTTTCATTCATTCTAGATCTCTGGAGAGCATGCTGGAAAGGGCTTCCAAACTCCCTGAGTGAGGTAACAGGCATCAGCCTGGTGATTGCACTGTTACAGCTAAGTGGTCAACCCTTTGGCACACTGTGCTCCTTCTCTGCGGGGTCTTTGTGCGCTAATTTTAACCACCTAGAGTGCTGTCCAGAGGGGTGAGGTAGAGAGAGGGGGATGAGGTAGAGCAAGAGTGAGCAAAGCGAAGCGAGAGAAGAGAAACTCTGGCAGAACTAGAATCCATCTTCTGAGAGCAAAGAATGTACAGCTGGCGTTGAAGTTCTGTCCGTGAGGCCCAGGTTTTCATGACTGATTTTATATTCATTCTTGATCCATCAATACTATGTCAAATCATTGTATCACTATGCCATGTGCTTTTGATTCATATTCTGTGGAATTAATGATCCATTATAGGTGGTGTGTTTCCTGTCTCAGAAGAGATGCTGTTGACATAAAGGCAAAGCACTTGCAGCCTTTGGCCATCTTGGTCCCAGCCTATGCCATTAATCAATATATAATAGGTTTCTCTAGATGTAAAGTAATTTGTCACTACTTTGGTATAGCTAAAGATCACTTTGGACAGAAATAATTTATTAACAATTATTGTAACTGTTCAATTATATAAATATGATACATTTTGAGCAAACTGCTGAAGTCCATAGAGAAAAAAGTTTCAATAAATGATTATGCTCTTCTTTTCTACTGTTAGAGAATGTCTGTTATGGAGCAGATGAGCAGATACCATGGGCACCACAGTGGGTAACAGAAAAAACAAGCAACAGACTTAGAAAGGGCAAGTGAGCAATAGGAAACATCTCTTTAATAACACTCCACTGTTACTTATAAAAACCATTTCTTGGTAGTTTCAAATGAAATCCTCTGATGAAAGGCAAAAATGCAGAGCCTACTAATATTTCCCTGAATGCTTGGATATCAACGGGACATAAATAATGTTAGCATAATGTCAGAAGGTAAACAGGTTCAGAAGCAGGCAGCAGAGAGTGGCAGAATTGGGATCCAAGGTTAATTTCATCCCTTATAAATACCTGACTATAGAATAGTTCATCACTCTAGGCAGGGGCCTCCTCAGAGCTGTGATTCTTTGTGAATGACAGCTCTTAGGAGTCTTTAGGGAGCTGAGTCTGGATGTATGAGGTGAGCCAGACTGTAATCTCTGGGCTTCTTCCAATTGTACGCATCTGACTCCTCCTCATCTCACTGAATATTTTTGGTTCCATATGTCATGTCTTCACTTTGATCATAGTACTAAGGGATTAGAATAAAGAGCAAACACAGTTTTGAAATGTCAGCCCCAGAGTATTGTTTGGATTTGGTTTCCAAGTTCCTTTCCAAATTATTTTCAAAGAATTAATTTTCCTTTTGGACTGCTTGCTGATCAAGGCGACCTGCTCTATGGGTTGGGAACATCTTCATCTCTAAAACACTTCATCTTCATTGTTAAGCCCACACTTCCTTGCCCTGATTTCTGGGCTGTTTTTGCCTTTTGCTTTGCCTGAGACCAGAAAAAGGCAGTGTTCAGCTTTTAATACCTCATTTAAAGTAGAAAATATTAACTAGCTATGACCCTACCAATTCATTAGGGAATTACTCGTCTACTCATTTTGAAAGTAGTTTTGCTTAATAATGAGATTGTAGAGTGTCTGGAGGTGCTGGGGTAGGTTTTTAGGAACCTGATCTCCAATGCAAACTTTGAATTTTAAATTTTTAAAACTGAATCTTTGTATTTCTTCCTAGAATTTGTTCTTTTCTTGTGTATGTTGTGTGTGTGTATGTGGGTGTAGAGTAAGTGTGTGTGTGTGTGTGTGTGCAGGTATAGAGTAAGTATGTGGGCATCGTGTGTGTATAATATATGTGGGATGTGTGTGTGTTTATGGAGGGACTTGTGGGGGGTGATGTATGTGGGGTGTGTGTGTTTGTATGTGTGATGTATGTGGAGTGGGGGGGTGTATGTGAGTGTGTGTATGTGTGTGTGTTTGTGTTTGTTTTCCCAAATAAGTCAGATAAGTGAATGTAACTATTGGGCCAACCAAGATAGCTTAGTTTATTCATGTAACACTGCCCCTGACTCTTATTCTAAATGGTCCAAACACCAAATGGTATTTCTGTAGCATGAATCCTAATTGATCTTAATAGTAAAAACCTGGAGCCAGATAATGGCGTAAATGCTGAAAGATCAGAGAGACAAGGAGCCAGTCACTAGAGAGACTTCTTACCTCAAACCTAAAAAACTGAGCTCCTGTCTCCTCCTCCCTTATATTCCTTTCTCCGCCCATTCATATCACTTCCTGTCTCAGCCTCCCTACTGCCGAAATTAAAGGTGTGTGCCCCCACCGCCTGGCCTTTGTGGTTAACTAGTGGCCAGCTCTTCTTCCCTCTGATCTTCAGGCAAGCTTTACTTGTTAGAGCACATAAAAAATATCACCACCTACTTCTGCCCTTTCTCCTCTTTAGACTTACCAGACACAGCTGGGGTGGCTAGATGTGGAAAGTGCTGAAATGGCTGGAGCAGCAGCTGCCCTTGAGCTGCTGGGGGTGATTTGCTCCACCCTCAGGCTCCATGCAGTTTGCATTGGCAATAGTAAACTACAGGGTTTCCAACTTATTGTTTGAATTAGCCAATAAATATTAGGTATCATTATAGCATTTTCAAACTAAAAACGGTTTAGTTGATTCTTCTCTTTATACCTCAGCTCCCCCAGCCTGTCATTCTTCTGCTTTCACATCATGCATGTCTCTTTGATCCACTCTCCTCATAGTTCATCTCATTTATAGTTAGCTGTGCATACATACATTATATACATACATTTCATATAATACTTTCCAGATCTATCCTTTTTTGTTATTTCTGTTTTTCTTTATAGTTAAATAGAATTCCATTGTGTATATGAACACATTTTTAGAGTAGCCAGGCTAAGAATCAGCCATGATGTCCATCAGCAGACACACGATGTGCCTGTTGGTTCGTTTGGCACCTCTCCACCACAGGTTTATTCTGTCATGGTGGTACTGAAACCAATCTCATCATATGTTTTCAAAGTTTGCATGGTTTGAGTTTCCCTGAAGGGATTCAACATAAAGCTAATTCTCACAATAAGATCTTATTAAATTCTGACTGAGATTTGCTCATTGGCAAAAATGTGAGACTTCAGAACTTTTCGCGCAGTGATTGCATATCAATACAAAGTAACAAAGTAATAACTTGGAGGGTCCTCATGACTATGAACTATATTAGTGATCTCGGTGCAGAAGTGTTTTTATAATGAAAGATTCCAATTTTTTCTACCATATGCAGAGACAGATATGCTCAGTCTGCAAAGCTGGAAGCTTTTCCCTCTGTGTTCGAAGAGTCCTTTGTACTCAAAGAGCTATCTCAGCCCAAATGGCATCCACGGTGATTTGCTTGCAGCTGCTTCTTCTAGGTCATCCTCCTTTGCCAGACTGTGAGCTCTTCAAGGGCAAATCCTTGGTGTAGAGCCTGGCACATAGTGAGGGGTCATGAAATGTTTGGTAAGGGACTAAAGAGAGCTTCTCATGTTTCGGGAGAGACTGTGGCAAGACTCAGGGCAGCAGACCTTCACTTCCACTCTCAGGATTGTAGGCACTCTGGACTCGGAGCGCAGGTTTGCAAATGACAAAGGTTTCACAATGTACTTTGTCTTCCTCCTGCTGCTTTGTGTGATTCCCACAGCTGTGTGTTAGACATGTTGGTAGAGAGAAGACCAAGAAGGCCATTTGGTCAAACTTGACAGCTTGCTATGAGTCTGGAGACTAGATATACCCTGGTTTTTTTGTTTGTTTGTTTTGTGAGTGAGTGAGTAAACTTAGGTGTGTGCCTGTGTGTGTGTGTGTGTGTGTGTGTGTGTGTGTGTGTGTGTGTGTACCCTGTATTTGTTAGTTCTCTTGTTTTCACTAAAGCCATTTGGTCATAAACATTTTCAGGTTTCATCCCCCCCACCCATCATAAGGAAGTAAGAAAACCAATGTAGGTTTGAATATTTTCTCAAGCTGGTCCTCTACGTGAGTGGTGTAGCTGTTTGCTACAAAAGGAATAATTTCAAAGAAAGCCTTTTACAATTCAAGCTTTCCACACAGATACATTATATTGGCTTCTTGGTTTAATAGTAATTCCTGGGAAGGTACAACTGACCTATGCATTTATTCAATAAATATTTGTTATGGTTCCAGTAAATTAGGCCAAGATTTTCCTCTACAGTTATTTTTTGAGATGAAGCACTAGGTCCACAAAGAGCTCCAGCAGGTCTCCCGGGCCTTTGCAGACAGTTAATTCTCCTTTGGCACTATGGAATCAGCAAAAGCTGCAAAGCTACCTTCTGGAATCCATCAGGGGCTGCATGCTAAGGCCTTGGCAGGTGAGAGAAGGCTGCTCCAGGTGAGATGAGAGCCAGCAAGCAAACCTTATGCTCTACCCCATAAACCCTCCCTCCCAAATGCACTTACCATCATCTTGCTGACTCTGCAGGAGCTCAAACAGAGTCTGCCCACTTTGATTTTTTTTTTCCTTTTCTCATAATGATTTTCAAAAGGCAACAGGAGAATTGCAAATAAAGGAACAAATGAAGAAAAAAAGATACACCCTAAGTAGTTTTTAAACAATTCATCTGGAAAGCCTATACGCAGCTGCCTACGCCTCTGAAGGCCATTACCAGTTCCTGAAAGGATAATATGCCTACTTCCTGCTCACTGCATTTATCTTCTCTGCTTGGCAGAAGAAAACTGTTCTGTTTTGCCTTGCAGGGGACCAGAGAGTAATCTTCATCTCACCTGTTCCCATCTGAGCTTATACACCACCCAGGAGGACCCTGGGCCTGGAATGTCCCATAAATATTTGTATACTTCACTCAGTGGTTGTACTCACCTCTATACTAGCCAAAATAGGACAAAGTCATTTGAAAGTGGATGCCTGTAGTAGGCTGTCTTCCAAACACTGGCTAGGAAGATCCCAAGCATTCTCAATAGAACAATGTACCATACTGTATCAGTCTCCTGATATTATTAATTTTCTCACCCACCCCTCATATGTGGGCTGGTCATGCGGGGCCTGCCCTTAGCATGAATCCTATTAGACTGTTTACCCAGAATCTTCCCCCATTTCTCCTTAAAAACTTTCATCGGTTTCCCACATTACTCCATGACTATAAATTCTCAGGTGTTCATGCAGTACTGAGCTGGGTCCTGGCTCTCCTCAGGCTACTCTGGTTCCTGTCCTTACCATGACGGTGCTGAATAGAGACTTATAGTATTCTAACATGAATCACTCACAGCTACTGTTTAACAACAGCAGCACTTCTAATGAACCTTTAAGTAATGCTGCATGGAACTGGAATTCTTTCTCTTTTCGTCTTTTTATACTTATGAATTCATAAAATGCACAGCTATGGATCATCTACCACAGGCCAGACAGTTTTATAGACACTGGAGAGGTACTAGTTATCATGATACATAACAACTTTATTTCCAAATAGTTTAATTCCAGGGGGAATTATAGGTAATAACCAGGAAAACAAATAAAAACTAAGTGGCAAGTAATAAACGCTATGATGACAATACACAGTCGTGCGACAGTGACATTTTACACTGCGTGGTCAGGAACACTTCTCTGGGGACCAGGATTCAAACTGAATCCTGACTCCTAAGTAGGACTCAGCTTACTTAAGGTTATAATAAAGATTGTTGCCTTCCGAGGAAATATAGAAGTCAACCTAATAGAGTGAGAAAATAGAATCTGTTAGCCCAGGGGAGTTAGCTGAGATGGGGGTAGATAATTTTGAAATTTCAAGCCTAAATACAATTTTATTCTAAATATATTATGAAGATATTTCAAGCTTTAAGTGGGGAAGCAGCACAATCTAATTTACGTTTTTTATTTGTTTGTTTTGCTTTGTTTGAGGCTGGTTTTACTCTGTAGCCCCGGCTGTCCTAACCTTTCTTATGTGGACCAAACTGGCGGCAAAGTTGTAATAATCCTCCTACCTCTGCCTCCTGAGTGCTGACATTGCAGGCCTACCTCGCCACATGCAGCTCAATATGCATTTTTAAAAGAATAATTTTAATTCCTTTGTGGCCAATGGCTTTAGTGAGCAAAATAATACCAAGTTATCCAGTTGCCATCAATCTAGGCAGGCAAGGGCAGAGGGGCCCGGGTGGTGAAGAAAACGGGCAGAAGTGCAGTGCATTTTAGAGGTACAGGTGAAAATGTTTAACTCGCCATTTCTCGGCAGGCTTCCACTGTACGTAATATCTACTTAGAGTTCCTGAAGCTAGGCTGAACAGCTGCAGCTTTTATGAGTATTTGTCTTAGAAAGTTGCTTGCATGCAACTCACACAACTGAGAAATTAAATCAATAGATACTGCCAAAATAAATGTCATTGCTTGGTCTCTTGGAGATGTCACTGTGGATGTTATTTTCTTACACATGAAAAACAATCACATGAAATTGACAGTAAGTAATTAAATGGCCACTAAAATCTTTACTTGTTCGTGGGCTCTCAACTTGTAGGTCAAGAAGCCTTTGGAGTCAAACAACCCTTTCACAGGGGTCGAATAAAACAGCAGAAAACATTTACATTATGATTCAGAACAGTAGCAAAATTATGGTTATAAAATAACAAAGAAAGTAATTCTATGATTTGGGTTACCACAACCAGAGGAGCTACATGAAAGGGCCACAGCATTAGGAAGGTTGAGAACTGTTGTGTTAGAGAGAACACAGAGGACTTAGATTCTTAAGGAATGTCAAAACTTTGCATCTTCCTCCTGTTTGGCTGTCCTCACAAGTGTGGGCTAGACTCTTGCCTTCTTCCTTCAGACCACAAGACACTGAGTTAAACTCTGACTTTCCTGAAAGAGGAGACTTTAACTCCATTGTGTACCCTGTAGTGCCCTCATCCCAGCCACAGTGGCATCACGGTATATTATATGGAACTAAGAATGACCATCCCTTTTCATTTATCTGTATCTACTGACCTTTCATATCTCCACATTTTTATATCTATCGACAAGCACTTGGGGGAGGTTGCAAAAGCCCAGCACAGAACAGGCCCAGTCTTTCCCCCTCCCCCTTCCTCTCCCCTTCCCCACCCTCTCTCCCAGTATCTCTAGCTCTCTATCTCTCAGTCTCACTCTTGATGTCTCTGCACTCAGATACGGAGAGCCCCATATGTACCGCCATGCTTTCTACTATGATGAAAATAGACCGAGCCTCTGAAACTATAAGCACGCCTCCCCACCTCCAATGAAAAGCTGTCCTTTATGGGAGTTACTTTGTTTTGTCCAGTGTCTCTTCACAGCAACGCAACAGTGACTAAGACAACTGGTTAGTTAATTAGTGTGTTTATTACACAGATTCATCTTTAACTCTCAGTTCAACCTCTAGCACAGGCAGGTGATCTGTTTACTGAAAGGAAAATCACTCAAAGGAAAGACGATGGGTCTTTAAAAAAATTGTCATTGCTGAGGTATGGCAGACCATGAAAACCACAGTTGAGAGTGCTCCTTGGGAGAGCCACGTAGGAGTTCTGGTTCTGGGCTGCTTCTGTCGGGAGTCTCGGAGACCGTCATTGGTGGGCTGACTCTTCTAGCGATGATGCCTCTTCAGACAGAGCCACGGCTGTTTACATGATACTACTATTACTGTCTCTTCCTTTGTTAAATTTAATTATAGTTTAATTCCTAGTTTTTTTCTGTCAATCTACTAAGATTTGGATTCAAGGCATCACATACCCCACCTCAGCTGGTGAGAAACAGAAACTGAACTAGCACACTGAGCTTCCTCGGATATAAACAGCCTCTGTACCTCAGTTCTTCACTCTAACATGTCAGTGTATGTTTTAGAAATGCCTTTGGTGAAAGGCTGTTGGGAAACTCTCTAGATGTATGATAACATTAAACATCTTTATTTATATTATTTTTCTCCAACAGTTTAATATACATACCAGTGACATAAGCTACATGTAGCTAAAATATAGTATTTTATATATGTACATATGTAGCTTATACATACTGAGTAATATACATACTGATTAGCTGGCCAGGGAACTGTATTTTATACACTACAGACTTTAGAAATGAGCAGCCAAATTTTGTATGCAATGAAAATTAAGCAATGTTAGAAAAACAAACCTTTTTTATTCTCTCTTTCTATGTATATACGCATATATTTAGATATGCATTATATATGCTTACATGTATGTATAGGTACATAAATAACCACGCACGCAGTGATCAGAATGTACAAACTTCAATGTATGTTAAAGATTCTGCGTACTTATTAATATTCATTCCTTATTGGCACCCTGGCTTTTCCTAATCAATTACAGATTGATTTGATATTTCTATAATCACACATTTGTGTGTTGTTTTTATCTGATTTTCTTTTTCTTCTTTTGTTTTTCTTTTTCCTTTTTGCTCAACATAATTATTTCAAATTATTTCAAATTCACCTAGGTTTTCACCGTGTGTTTGTGTCTGCATGTATGCTGTTTTTACAACATATACATATGTGAAAGCTTACCAGTAGGGTGTGTATGTGTGTGTGTGTCTGTGTGTCTGTCTGTGTGTCTGTGTGTGCATGAATTGTGTAGAGGTCAAAGATTCATTTTCGCTGTCTTCCTTACTGCTCTCTACCATGATGTTTTGAAACACTGTCTGAACATGGCGATGTTCCCACTGGCATAGCTGTTCAGTGAGCCCTTGGAAGTGCCTGTCTCCTCACTGCCTCTTTTGGAATCTGTACCCCAAGTCCTCACACTTGAGCAGCAAGTGATTCTACCCCCAGAGACATCTCCCTGCCCTCTCTATGTATTAATATCTTTTTAACTTTGCAGGAGCATGCCATTTGATAAATATACCAAAGTTTGTCTACCAACTACTTTGTGATTGCTTCAGTTGCTTCCAGTTTGAGATACTTATGATAAATTTTCTTATAAATTGTGTGTGTGTGTTTATAGATGTGCTTAAGTGCTTTGGAGTAAATGTTCAGACTTTCTGGGTCATACTATATGTTTATGTTTGTCAATTGAGGAAGCTGTTAAATCTTTTTCTACAGTAATTATAACATGTTGCAACCATTGGGGAATGAAGATGCCATTAACTCTGTGTCCTCATCCACACCTAATTTAGCAGAAAATATATATAATCAGGCCATTACAGCCCTGCAATTGTTACAGTTTAAGTCCACCATAGATGACAGCTCTTCTTACTAATGTGGCATGTCAAGTGTTAGCAAATAATTCTAACACTATAGCAATTAATATCCTACAACATTTTTGATCAAGAAAAGAAAAATATTGTAATTGAGAGTCACAGAGAATAGGAGAGATTAGGTTCCCAAAAGAAAGAAAAAGTTACACCTGCAGAATAAATAAGGCAACACAATACTAGATATTTTGGAATTGTTTCAAGTTTAAAGAATGTGAAAACAATAGGCACAATGTTGGATAAAACTGATATATATTATACAAGGCAGAGAATAGGCTTTGTGGAATTTTATGTCTATAATCAGTCTTAAGATTGAGTAAGATGAAAAAAAACCCTTACAATGTATAGTAATGTATACTGCCATCTAATAAGTACCCTGTGTGCTGACCTGTGGAAGGTTAGAGCTGAGTCCTAGAATAACTGTGGCACATGCCACATGCAAATTTAAAGCTCATACCCTCTCCCCAGCTAATTATGGTCAGTTATGATTAAAAGATTCTAATAGTGTAACATGAAAAGTGAAAGGTTAAAAAATTACATATCCCCAAAATAAAGAAATCTTATTCTTGGCTTTCAGAAACACGCCATGTCATATTGGTGCATTTAGATATCTTCCTTTAAGCCCGATGCTACTTAATAATTGCTTTAGCTGCTAGGTGCATGAGGTGTCTCCAGGGAGAATAGACCATCCCTCTAAGACATAAATCTGTCTTCTATTTCTATATGCCTAATAATTCATATACTTTTACTATTAACGTGTAGATGCCAGCTCCACCATCGAAATCGATTTGTTATGTAATAACACTTTGCTGATGCACTACAGAAAATAAGTGTACTAATTGATGAAAAAAAAGACTGGTATGGAATTCTGGCCTTCCTAAAATGTTTCAGAACTTAAAGTATATAAGTTGTTCCAGTCTCTTAGGGTTGAGAAATTAGCCATGAATATTACATGAAATTGTAGCTATTAAAAAAAAGTATTTCATTGAGAATTCATGTAAATGAGGTCTAAAGCAAAAGTGAAGATGATCAATGGGTCACATGCTTCAAGTATACTGAAATCATATGCACATTTTTATTCTCTAGCTCTGTTTCAGCTACTTAATGTCTCTGTTACATTAAATTGCTGTGGTCTTTTTTTACAAGTAAACATTGTATCTTTACACAAAAGCACTGTTACATTGTCCCTTAATATATTAAAAGTCCTTACAAATCACTTTATTTGTCTTGGTTTTCTTTGTTAGCTCATTCTTCCCCAATTAGAAATCCAAGATTCACTCAATTGAATGAAGCTGCCTTTAGTTTCAGGGGGTGAATAATGTGGCTATAGCAAAACCATAGTGACCAAAAGATAAAAGTATCTTATTTTATGTGCTCTGACACACCTGACTAACTCTCTTTTTCATCACATATAGACAAGGTGCCTTTTCTCTAAAATTCAGATTTTACTAAGGCAGAAAAGAAAGATCAGATGTAGAAAAATTCTACATCAGGACTGTTTCTTCTTCTTCTTCTTCTTCTCCTCCTCCTCCTCCTCCTCCTCCTCTTCCTCCTCCTCTTCCTCCTCTTCTTCCTTTTCTTCTACCTCCTCATCCTCTTGGTTTTCTTCTTCTCTCATCAGGAATCTTATGCTAGCTTTCAACTCATTATGTAGTTAAAAATGACTTTGAACTTTGACTCCCTTGCTCTTACTGTCCCAGTGCTAAGATTTCAGACACGTTCCACCATGCCTACTTTAGTGTGGTTCTGGAGGCCAACCCAGGGGTTTATTCATGCTAGGCAAATACTTTCCCAACTGAACCATGTCCTCAGATGGAACTGGGCTTGCAAATGAAAAGTCCCAGGTCTGACATTGGGAAAACAACTATGTATCTCAGTGACACTCCTGGGATTATTTGCAACAAACTAATTATAGATTAATGTATTCTAAAAACAAGTGAACAAAGGCTTCTAAAGAGATGCCTCATGAATTAGATCCTCATTTCTGATGACCAGAATTTTAGTGCACTTGGCCTGAGGACAGCTTGACTTTCTTACCCTTTTCCTTTGCTGGTGATGCTGTTTCAAAGGCTTGTGTCATGCTTAAAGATGGGGCAGCCATCTTGTTTTAGTTTGGGCTACTAAACCTACCTACCTGCAGCCGACTCTTTGCAGACTATGGCAGACTCCATTGACAAAGGCAGAAAAACACAAAAACTTCACTTTAAGTTGCTTCTATTTTAAAATATGTCCATTGGAAACAGCAGACAGTGATTTATGATAGCCACATAAAACCTCATTATCTGATGATAATTGGCATTGGAAAAGGCCACTTAAGGTGAAGTTACAACCAGCCTTACAGGGAATGGTGATAAAGTGTTTAATTTGGGAATTTATCTTGAAAAATTAAACTAAAATTGGTGAAATAATTAATGCTAACCACTTAGGTTATAATTATATCTAAGGGCAATAGGACTATTGTGATTTTGATAGTGTTTAGAAATGTGACTGATTCTCCTTCTCTCAAGGCCTTTCAGCTCCTCCTCTAGGGGTAGGGCATTTTGATATTTCCCATGTATATTAGGATGCCACCTACTTCTGTCATTCTGTAGGTAGCTATATTTTGGGACCCATGGGTGCTATTTCCCCATTATCCCTATCTCCCAGCAAACACACTGGTCCTTTGCCTCTTAAAATCTTTTCACCACTTCATCTGCAATATTTCCTGAGTATGATGTTCAGAGGTTGTATTGTAGATTTATCAATTTGTGCTAAGCAGTCCATGGACATAGTTCTCTTTACATATATTTTCTCTTTTATTGGAAGTAGATTCCTTTCTCATATAATATATCTTCATTACAATTTGCTCTCTACTCCTCCCAGTTCCTCCCTACCTTTCCTTTCATCTGGATCTAATTTTGATCAGTTATAAATTTCTGTTACAGTCTCTGCTTCGAAAATCAGTTACTCTGATGGGGGTATTGAGAGCTACCAACAGTTACACATCATGCTGCCATAGGAACATGACAGGTATAGGTTCTCTCTAATGTCTATTACCTCACCAGCTACCATTAATTGACTTGAGTGTATAGTACCAGCCATGATTTCCCACAAATTGAGTGAGACCTAAGTCCAATTAGGTGGTTGTTGGTTATATGCAAAATATAAATGTCACTATTGCACTCTTGGGGACATTCTGCCCTGGCTTTCCAGCTGGGTTGGACTATTGATCACTTTCTCCTTGGCAGCTTGCATGGCACTATTTGGGTACTATGAGAGCTATCTCAGTGAGGAGGCTTTCAGATCAATTCCTTCAAATACAGAGTTCAAATTGTGTAATGTCTTCAGCAATAGGACTTTACTTTCAAGGACAATGGTAATAGTTTGTGAAGAAAATACAGTATTTGTGTTTGAAGTTCTCAAAAAAGTAAATTAAAAATTATAGTTAACAAACTATATCATAATTTTTAATTAAAATTTAATCCTTAATTGATGAAATAAATATTACAGAATTTATTTGGGCAATTATATAAATGTACTCACATTGCATAAGATTTATTTCACCCCAAAGTGCTTTCTTACAGCATTTTTAGTATGTCTCTATTGCCAGTACCCCAGACACTGGCCAGCTACTCCCTGACATTCTGTACTGCCTATTTTGTAGAAAGTTACTAATATCAGCATGTTTTAGATAGCATTATTATTGCTGTGATGAAATACCACAACCAAAACCAAATTGGAAGGAAAGAGTTTATTGGGCTTAGGCTTCTACATCTCAGTTCATCATCCAAGAAAGTCAGGACAGGAACTCAAGCAGGGCAGGAACCTGGAAGCAGGAGCTGATGCAGAGGCCATGGAGGGGAGCTGCTTACTGGCTTGCTTCCCATGGCTGGCTCAGCCTGCTTTCTTATAGAACCTAGGACCACCAGCCCAGGGATGGCCTCACCCACAATGGGCTGGTCTTTCCCCCATCAATCACTAATTAAGGAAATACTATAGCTGAATCTTATGAAGTCATTTTCTCAGTTCTTGATCCAGCCAATCCAGTGACTCTAGCTTGTATCAAGTTGACATAAAACTAGTCAACATATAGAATAAAATGTTATACAAACTAAATATTTTTAAGTTACTTTGAATTGTTTCTACATTGCTACAAATATTATTAATTTGATCTTTAGCTGAGAAGTAACTCATGACTTTGGTTATTACTGATTATGTTTGTTTGTCTTACCAGTTTGTAGACATTTGGATTGCTGTCCTATTAGAGGCATGATGGAAAATAATGCATAAGCATTGGTAAACAAATCTTCCTGTAGGGCTACACCTTCATTTCTCTTAAATCAATACTAAGTAGTAAAATTGTGGGATCATATGGTAAGAACATGCTTAATAATCTTAAAAACTGTGAAACTGTTTTCTACCATACAGCAGTAATTACTAGCATTTTCAGTAAAGCCTGGATCTTCCAGGTTTTTACATGTTTTAACATGCTTGAGATTGCTTCCCTCTGCTTGTAGCAATCACAGTAAGTGAGAAGCATTAAATCTGCATGCTAGCAACTTTTACTTCAGTAATGGCTCGTGATGTTTATGATTATTATGCATTGTGGTTTTTTAATTTGTATATGTAGATTTTGCATTTTTAAAAAGAATTTTAAAAATATTTTCTAACCTATCAGTTGTATTATTTAAAAATGGTTTTCTCCATTCAATGGCTTGCATTTTCAGCTTAATGGTATTAAAATAATCACGGAGGGCGTTACTATTTTGTTATTTTTGTAGAAGTTTTTTTCTAGTTAACCCAGGCTGGCTTTTAGAAACAGGTAGATCTTTTTGAGTTTGAAGCCAGCTTTGTCTACATAACTGGTTTCTCTTTTTGTGTATTATTGAGAATTTTGTATGTGGTACAGTGAGTGTGTTTAGATCCTCTTATACCCATTCCTTCTGCCAACTTCTCCTAGACCTCTACCCCATATCTCACCCCAACTTCTTGTTTCTGCTTTTTAGTTTATTTTTTATAATCTATTGAGTACTTAAATTTTTAAGTTATTTTGATCTTTTAGAGTTTTCATTTCTAGTAATGCAGTGTGCATCAATCTCACAACTATCTGCTTTCCTCGTTTGGTTATAAGGTAGAAGAATTATTTCCATAATCTCAAATTTAAATATAAAATAGAAAATGTATTTCACATATAAGATCACAGTTTGCAAACAAGAACAATTTTATTTTCTTTCTTTTCCAAGCACATGCCTTCCACACTGTGATGTCTAAGCATCTCTCCTTCACCTTCAGCCTTCTTGTCGTGTAAAGCATACAGACAGCATCTAATCTATAGCACACTACTTTAGTTTTCATGTCAGTGTTCTGTTATTATGAAGACACTGTGACCACTGTAACTCTTATAAAAGAAACTATTTAACTGGGGCTGACTTACAGTACAGAAGTTTAATCCATTTTCACCATGGCAAGGAGCATGGTGATAAACAGGCAGACATCATGATAGAGAGGTGGCTGAGGATCTGCAGGCATCAGGAAGAGAGACACTAGGCCTGGCTTGGGCTTCTGAAACCTCAAAGTCCACATCAAATGACACACTTCATCAAAGTCACACCTACTCCAACAAGGCCACACCCCCTAACCCTTCTCACATGCTGCCACTCCCTGCTGATTAAGCGTGAGCCTATGGTGGCTATTCTTATTCAAACCACCACATCAGTTGTGTATCTTGCAGACATAACACAACACACCATGGTGAAGTATTATCTAAGAAGACTTCATTCTCTGAGTGAACTGATGCTCAACATTCATTACTCTCTGGCCATATTGGTCTTCCTTTACATAAAACATATCTACCATTATTTCTTTTGGAGGCCTTTTAAATATTGTCTTTCTTTTTTCTTTCTATATATCTATATATATATCACTTTATATCTCCTTCCTTTTATCATTTTCTTTATTTTTGTTTCTAAATTTTAAAACATCATGTCAAAACAATCCTCCCCAAGAACCAACTACCAACACCATTCTCTTCCTTGTTATACTATTCTGTTTTATTCAGAGTACTTAGAAACACCAAATGATATGTTCTCTCTCTCTGTCTCTCTTTCTCTGTATGTGTGTATAATGTATGTGTGTATGTGTAGTACATGTTGTTTGTATTGTGTATGTGTGTAGTGTATGGTGTGTATATGTGGTGCATGTGTGTGTGTGTGTGTGTGTGTGTGTATGTGGATTTCAATGCCCACCTGAATATACATGGAAGCCAGAGGAAGGTAGTAGGAATTCATTTTATCACTCTCAACCCTATTTCCTTCAGACAGGGTCTTTTGCTGTGCCTGAAAACAGACTGGAAGCCGGAAAACTCAAGAATCCAGACCCTACTGCTTCTACTTTTGACAGTGCTGGAGTTCCAGGCATATGGCCACACCCAGCTTCTTACACAGGTGCTGGGGTCTTCATGCTGGTGCAAAGGAAACTCTTACCCACTGACCTATTTCTCATCTCCTTGTTTTGTTTTTTCTTGTTACAGATTTATTTTCTCTCCAGCCCCCAAAACTATAATTTATATGGGAGGACTATATTATTTCCACCAAATTCTAGTGATCACAACATTGCCTGCCTCACAGTACATGTACTTTTCTCTCCTTTCACATGATTGACAGAAAAAAAAAAAAGAAAATGAGAAAACTTTTCAAGCATGCAAACCAAAGCATTTATAGAGTGACTTTCATACTTTTGCTTAGTTTTTACTATAAAATGGGCTGCAATTTATTACAGGGATTAACTGTTCTCAGAAGAGGAAAGGACATTAAATAAAGGTAATGAAACGTTCTGGTGATGTGTTGGAGCTCCCAAGCATAACAACATCTAAATCCTGGGGATTGTCTGTCACGCAGGAGTATGCTATTGCCTCTGGATGTCTATGCAGATGCCTTCCATCAGTTACTTTGGGAATTAAGCATCTAAATTCTAGATTTTGAACTCCCCGTAAAATGTAGTTCAGCTCTTATCATGGACATGTGTCTTGCCAGATGCTCTTCTGTCCTGTGCTTACCATTGTCTGTCTGACTCCTTAGCCTAAAGCACCGAGTGCTACCATGCTGGGATACGAAGATGCAGGGCAAACGGTGTTGACACAGAGCCTCGGGGTGTGTTCCAGCATATATTCTGGGACCCACCGGATTATTTATTAGTTTTCACGTTGACATTGTCTTGACAAGTAACTCTGGGAATTCAATGCGTTTTTCCCCTTCAGCCAGACACTGCCAGAATATTTGACTTTCCGGATGTGTCAGGCAGGCTTGGTAATTAAATGTCTCAGCATTTTTGTTTGTCAGAGTGATATAACATAGAGGGGAAAATGTTTGCTTTGTGAAGCCTTGCCATAAAACCTTCAGGAAGGATTATACATCATCAGGCCTTCAGCTCCCAAAGGAAAATGCTCTGAAAGACAAAACATCTTTAGTGTCAATTTCAACCAGGAAAAAATTGAAGGGAAGGAAGTTTGACATATAGAATGGCTTTTATAAGTTGTTTCACATGTGAATCACAAGGAAGGTCACTTTGAGGGTGTTAACAAAAGGGCAGCTGATATGCATCTGGGAATTTGAATAGTGCCTAGAAATCACCTCACATTTGTGTGTTGTATTCATGGGCCATGTCCAAACTTAGAAGAATTGGATACAGTCATCTTTTATGGTTGTAGAGTTTGTACTTGGATATTGTGGTTTTGTCTATGGAACGTGCATGAAACCAGGTTGGAAAACATCTGTACTTCATAAATTAAGCTTATTCTCGAAAAATCCCTCTTCTGCCCAAAACTCCTGTATCTGCATGACTTTAAAAACTGTCCTACAGAAAAGTAGGAAACCAGCAGAGGCAGAAGAGACCAGGAGCAAGGCTGAGGAAATTGGAAGATAGCTGGAATCCCAGCGCACTCTGGAGCAGGGGCAGGTAAACTCTGCCCCTGACCACATCCACAGCTCCTGCTGAGGGAAACCCCCGCCATGACCCTGAACTGAGCGAACCAACTACAGGGGTCTCTGAAGGGCAGATTCAGACCCCGCCCAGAGGTGAGGAGGGGGCAAGAGGCCTCAGCACCTATATCCCAGCCTGGGAGGGAGAGTTGAGCTCCCATTGCTTTCGGTTTCGCTCCCGGGACCAAGTGCTATCTGCAGAATCCCAGTGCACTCTGGAGCAGGGGCAGGTAAACTCTGCCCCTGACCACATCCACAGCTCCTGCGGAGGGAATTTACACGGCTCCCCACCACGACCTCGAACTGAGCGAACTAACAACTGCAGGGGTCTCTGAAAGACAGAATCAGACCCTGACCAGAAAGGTGACAGGAGGCACACAAACCCGAGTGCCACAACTGACCAGGACCCATCTAATCGTGAACCACTGAAGCCATGGGCAAACGTCAGTGCAAAAAGGTACATAATACTACAAAGGACAACATGGTAACTCCAGAAGAGAGTGGTGATCTTACAAATACAAGACCTGAACTGAGCAATGAAGAGGAAACAGAAGGAAGCAACACCAAAAATTCCTTTTTGATGATCATCGAAGCTCTCAAAGAAGATATGAAAAAAAGCCTTAAAGAAATAGAAGAAAATACAAACAAAAAATTGGA
>PVIH01003194.1:0-166713 GCA_004025045.1 Sigmodon hispidus | reverse complement strand
TCCTTTCCTCCCCTTCCCTCTCCCACCCATCCTTCCCTCTCTCAGATAACCCCCCACACACCCCCTAAAATGGCCAGCTAAGGGCTTGCAAGATACCCCAGCAGGTGAAGGCTCTTGCCTCAAGGGAACCTTGTCAAGCTAGCTACCCTGAGTTCCATCGCCTGTGATGCCACATGCTGGGAGGAGAGAACCTGCTGTGCAAGGTGCCCTTTGATCTCCACGAATGCCCATGGCACCCACCCATGCCTATCTGAAACCATACACAGACACATAAATAAATGCTATACATTTTAAATAAAGAAATGCTAAGGCAGTAAACACACAGTTGTATGAATTTTAACAAGTGTATCTAGCCTACATTCTGACCAGGCTGGACATCATTTCCATGGCCTCCCAAAATGGCCCCCTGTGGCTTTGAATGAAAACTGTTCTGGTTTTTGTTTTCTTTTTTATCCTGCTGTGGTGTCTTGCCTGTTCTAAATCCCATGTTAAACAGGCAATTACAGAATGTTACACGTTCCTTCTCACCCTCCACATGATGTTTTAAGTTTTCTCACGTTGTTTACCTGTTCATTCTCCTTTATTGCTGCATCATATTCCAGTCTATAAAAACCACAGTTTGCTTGTATATACTCCCACTGCTGGCCAACTAGATTGTGTCCAGTTGGGGTTGTTATAATGTCAATCAAGCTATTTTGATTATGCTTGTGTCTGTCTCTCTCTGTGTGCATGTGTGTCCGTGTACATATGTGCTTGTGTGTGCATGCAAATGTATGTGTACACATGCATGAGATTGTATGTGTACATTTGTTTTATTGTAACAAAATGTCTGAATGGTTTTGTATTTTTTGTGGACATATGGTCTCATCTCTCTTGGTCTCCTCTCTCAAGTTATAGTTGTTACGATTCTGCTCTAGCTTCTCAAGCCACGCCCTGAGTTCTGACGTCAGCCCCATTTAAGAAGAGTTCCCTCTGCCACACTCTCTCTCACTTCTGCCCTCCCAGGAGCATTTCTCCTCTCTCTCTCTCTCTCTCTCTCTCTCTCTCTCTCTCTCTCTCCCTCCCTCTCTCTCTTCTTACTTTCCCTCTGTTATTATAATAATATCTTTCGGTTATTATAATACTAAATTTCTTCTAAGTAGGAACAACTTCTAAGTGTCTGCTGCCCCCCACTGCCTTGAACCACGTCCCCTGATAGGCCATGAGGTCTCTCCATTCATATACACCTGCTACCAGCTAACCAGGTAAAGCGCTATTGTGCAATGCCAGTACGCATCCTTAATTGCATTCTAGTTATCTTGCCCTCTAAGCATTCCCCTATGGGATTTTTTTTTTTTTTTTTTTGCAAACAAATTACCTTAATTACTGTACAAAGGATTAAGTTTCGTTACAGCTTTTTTTTCAAGTAAATTTTAGTGAGTTTTCGTTGTTTCTAGTTTATCTATATCCTTCCCATGAGGACTGTTTTTTTTTTTTTTTAAACTTTATTTATTTATTTATTTATTTATTTGCCTTGGTGTTTGCCTGGAACTGGAACTACAGACAGTTGTTAGCTGCCATGTGGGTGCTGGGAATCGAACTCGGGTCCTCTGGAAGAGCAGACAGTGCTCTTAACCGCTGAGCCATCTCTCCAGCCCGAGGACTGTTTTTAAAACATTAAACACAAATCTTTTCATGAGTGAAATGAAGGCTGGCAGCTCACTTTTGTGGGTAGATGGGTGGGCAGGTCATAATAAACTCTATGTTGATTGAAGCAGACACGTGGGATTCCCCTCTTCTCCTCAAGTCCTTTCTCAGTTCAGCCCAATTCACTGTGCACTGGTTTCCAGGTTCCTAGTTTGAACAGCTGTGGTCAGGACTTCTTACTTTAAATAAAGACTGGAAATGACAAGAGTGATCTGTAAATTTTAAAAAATATATTTTCCTTAAAAAAAAATACAGCTAGCCACTCAGTCAGAAATAGCCTAAATAATGAAATGTGTTAGAAGGGTAACTAGATTGGGAAGAGAAAATTTGCTAAATCAGGCTTGACAAGTATTTATAGTTTGATTCACAGTTTGACTTTTCTTATGAATGTCTGAACTGTTTGTGTCCAGACCATATGACAAAGTCTGTAATTCTAGCACCGGGAATCAGGTCAGCAGATTACTATAAGTTAAAGCTACATTGGTCTGCACAGAGAGACCCTGCCTCAAACCCTACGGGAATTTTAATGCAAAGGGAACGTGTTATATTGGTATGCATATTTCTAACACATAAATCGAGTAAAAAAATTAAAGACGTGAAAAAGATTTCTGATTTTAATTATAAAGGAAAATTAAGACTTCGTCAATTGTCAGGAATGGACCCAGCAGAAATTGTTGTACTTTTAGCTAATGAAGAAACTGACCAATTATGGGCAGAAAGTGAACCTTGGCAAAGAGACTGCAGTAATTTTTTGGGAGGAGAGATTAACAACAAATATCCTCAAAGCAAAATAATTGAATTTACAAAGGAAACTAACAAGATTATTCCTCGTTTTGTGCAGAATACACCAATTTCTGGAGCCTCTACATCTTATACTGATGCAAAAGAAAAATCAAGAAAAGCAGGTTACAAATCAGAAAATGTAAGTAAAGTGGCTTAAAGCTCTATAATTCTGTTCAAAAGTCAGAATTATATGCTATCATGATGGTATTAATGGATTTTACAGAACCTCTTAATATAGTCACTGACTTTCAGTATGCAGAAAGAGTTGTTTTACACATTGAAAATTGCCAACTTTATTAATGAAGAATTAAAACTAACCTCATTATTTATTATATTATAAGAAATAATCAGGAATAAAAATCATCCCTTCTATATAGCACATATCCAGCTCCATACAAGTCTGTCAGGCCCTCTAGCACAAGGTAATAATGAAATTGATAAATTATTTAATAGGAAATGTGCTAGAGGCCTCACAATTTCATTAAAAAATCATGTCAACAGCAAAGGTTTTAAAAAAGAATTTCTCCATCACTTGGCAACAAGACAAAGAAATTATAAAAAGATGTTCCACCTGTTTGTTCTATAACCAAACTCCATTACCAGCAGAAAGTAATCCTAAAGGTATAGAAATGGAATTTGACAGATGTGTTTTATTTTATGGAATTTGAAAAGTTAAGGTATGTACATCATACAGTAGATAAGTTCTCAGAATTTTAATGGGCAACTGCTTTGAGTTCAGAAAAGGCTAATTCTTTAATCATGCATTTGTTAATCCATTCTTCAGTTGAGGGACATCTAGGTTGATTCCAGGTTCTTGCTATTACAAATAATGCTGCTATGAACATAGTTGAGCTAATACCTTTGGAGTGTGAATGTGCATCTTTAGGGTATATACCCAGAAGTGGTATTGCTGGGTCCTTGGGGAGATTGATTCTCAATTTTCTGAGAAACCGCCATATTGCATTCCAAAGTGGCTGAACAAGCTTACACTCCCACCAACAATGGAGGAGTGTTCCCCTTGATCCACATCCTCTCCAACATAGGCTGTCATCTGTGCCTTTTATCTTAGCCAATCTAACAGGTGTTAGGTGGTATCTCAAAGTTGTTATGATTTGCATTTCTCTGATGGCTAAAGATGATGAGCACTTTTTCAGGTGCCTTTTAGCCATTCGTAATTCCTCTGCTAAGAATTCCCTTTTTAGATCTGAACTCCACTTTTTGATTGGGTTATTCAAGGTTTTGGGCTCTAGATTCTTGAGCTCTTTATATATCTTAGAGATCAGTCCTCTATCACTTGTAGGGTTGGTGAAAATCTTTTCCCATTCTGTAGGCTGTCGTTTTGTCCCTCAATTGAAGAATGGATTAACAAACTGTGGTACATCTACACAATGTAATACTACTCAGCAGTAAGGAAAAATGATATCCTAAAATTTGCAGGCAAATGGATGGATTTGGAGAATATCCTCCTGAGCGAGGTATCACAAACTCAGAAAGATAAGCAGGGGATGTACTCACTCATTAGTGGTCTCTAAACAAACAAACAAGAAAAAAGCAAAGCATGCCCAAGCTGCAAACCACAACCACTGAACAGCTTGGAATCAGAAACACCCTGGACTGACTCTTCAGATCCCACTCCACCTAGAGGAACACCTGACCCACTCTTGAGGGAGGGGGGATTTGCCAGGAGTGGAGACGGAACTAAGCATTATTGGATCAGTGGGACCATGGGACTGTCTGCTGCCTGCCCAGGGAGGGATGGGGAGTTGTGGAGAAGAAAAAATGACCTGATGTGGTGGGAGGGGGAAGGGACTTTGAATAAGGATATACAGGGATAGGAAAAAAAAAATTCAGAGGGAAAGCTGAACACAAAGTAATTTTATGTGTAGCAAATTATTTGCATTATCACCCTTGATAAGTCATGCTTATGATTTTTATTTTCTTTATAGTTATTGTTAACTTATCAGCATTTTAAATTCAATTTACTGTTTTTCTTGATAAATACAAAATAAATAAAGAAAAAAAATCATGCATTTGCTAGAAGTTATGGCCATCATGGGCATACCTGTACAAATTAAGACTGACAATGCTAAAACATATGTTTCTAGTAAAATGAAACAATTCTTTTGCCTATTATAATATAAAGCTTATTACAGGTATACCACACAATCCTAGCAGTCATAGAGAGATCAAATCAGACTCTAAAGGATATGCTAAATAAACAGAAAGGAACAAAGACCACCCCCAGAAATAGACTACATAATACTTTATTAACTCTGAATTGTTTCAATGTTAATGAGAAAGGAGCAACAGCTGCTGAAAGGCATTGGACTATAGAAAAAAAACAACAACAACAACAAAAAAAACTGAGATAAATCAGCTAGTCTTCTTCAAAGTTGTGTTGACCTCAGAATGTAAACCAGAATATGTGCTATGTTGGAGAAGGGGTTTTGCTTTTATGAAGGTGAAGAAAAATTATGAGTACCATCAAAATTAATAAAGACTCTATTCAAACTGGAGAAACTGCCTGATAAAGAGAAATGATGGCTTATCCACTCATATAACAATTTTTTAAGTTGCAAGAAAAACTCACCAAAGGATTGGGACAGGGTTTTGTTTTCTCTTTACAGAAAACTAGAAATACCCATCTTCAAAAAGTCAAAAGACCGGGGCTGGAGAGATGGCTCAGCGGTTAAGAGCACTGTCTGCTCTTCCAGAGGACCCGGGTTCGATTCCCAGCACCCACATGGCAGCTAACAACTGTCTGTAGTTCCAGTTCCAGGCAAACACCAAGACAAATAAATAAATTAAAAAAAAGTTAAAAAAAAAAAGTCAAAAGACCTTGGACATCTAGATGTCTAATGCAGAAGGCAAAGCGATCCAGAAAAAAAAAAAAAAAATACAAGCGAAGGAATATCAGACCTATTGGTTCCAATATACTCCTCAGGGTAAAATCTCATTGTGTAACATCTATATCTCTTTATTTGTAAGAAAGTTGAAGTCTCAGTTCAATTATAAATTCAAGCTGGCTTTGGAGTTGGAGTATGGCTCTTTCTTTCTTTAAACCCAGGCATGTTTGTTAAAGAAAAAGGCAAATTCTCTGTATCATATCAGAAAAGCCACCACATATGGGACAGAAGAATAACCAAAAAAAGGGGACTAGTCTAATGTTACTAGTCCTATGCTGTATAAATGCTTATATCAATGTTTATAAGATTATATATATATTTTTAACTTGTCATAATATTATGTTCATATAGAATACTAATTAATTCTAGAAAAAAAGCTTTATCTAGCTTCATGTACATTGTGTTGGGTTTTAATCTTTTATCAATTTTCTGCAGTGATCAACGACAATGCCTAATTTCGAGCTTTTAAGTGTTCAAAAGATGGGACTGTACATTGATTTCACATGGACTATGACAAAGCCACAAGGCTGACAAACACTAACCAAAGATCAGATTTGGTCTACAAATTGCTCAGGACAACTTCGAGGTGGCTAGCTGCAGCTTCACAGACTACTCTAGCCAGGACTTGAGATAAGCTGTGCACTTTCCTGTTATGCAGAGACTGGACAACAAATGATTCAGCTACTTATTTCAGGACTTGACAAATAACAAAATTTCCTTTTCAGGATCCTCTATAGATGACAAAAGTTAGCCACTGGGCAAGAAAGTACTCTTGCCTTGACTGCTGGCAGTATAATGTTCAAAATGTACAAGCAGGAAACATACACAAAAAAGAATTGCCGAACCTTGCCAAGACAATGTAGGAAGGTCTTTGGGAATATCTTGCTTCACAGAGAGGTCATCAGATATGCGAGGCCCGTAGGCCAAAGGTGGAAGCTTCAGTGATACAGAAGAACCTTGGGTGACTGTCCAGGCAGCCAGCTGTTTCGTTTCTTACATTTTTTTGGAAGTTGCTCACTTGCCCGTGCAGTTTACTTAGTTAATATTATTTCCTTTTTGGGTCTTTGGGGGAGTTGAAAATGAGATTGTTATAGTTTTCTAGTGACAATTTTAGAAAAAAAAACTCACTTAGAAGTTAGGGTGTTTAAGAGACATCAAAATATAGTTTTTAGCTAGCAATACAAGTTAGATACCAAGTGAATTAGGTACAATCCTTTAGACTCACCAAAATAGAATAAATAATGGAATATTTTCTTTGAACTTGTCAATTCTTAATGGACTGGACATTTCTCATGTAATTATTGTTTGTATATATTGTATGTAATTATTGTACCTATTGTATATCATTTTTCTTATGTTATAACCTTTTTTATTTTATTTTTATTAAATATATCACCACAAAAGGGGATATGTGGTGATATATTTAATAAAAACCCTCAGACAGCAAGAAGTAAATTTAAGAACATGATGCCCACATTCCCAAGAGGTGTGGTGGGTGAATGATTTTTGGCTTTTCAATGAATTATGCATGATTGTCATTGTTTAGGGTAATTGGTTACAAATTGTTATTGGTTATGATTAGGGAAAAATCTGAACAAGGGAGATTAAATTCAGGGTTCTTGTTTGAAAAAAAAGAAAAAAGGGGATATAGATATGATAGAATTTAAAGGTATATTATTGAATCTACCTTTAAAAAGCAATTACTAGGGCTAGAAAGATGTCTCAGAGGTTGAGAGCACCTGCTGTTCTTCTGGAGGTCCTGAGTTCAATTCCCAGCAGTCACATGGTGGCTCACAGCATCTATCATGAGATCTAGTGCCCTCTTCTGGCACACAGGCATAGGGGAGGCAGAATGTTGTATGCATAATAAATAAATCTTTTAAAAAATAATTACTAGTTTTAAATATTTTACATTGAATTGAATTTTTTGTATATTGTATACAAATTTTGTATAGATACCAAGTTGATATTAATTTTGCTACTATACATATGTTTCTATGCTTGTTCAAGGTATTGTACCTATACAGTTCATCTAACAATCCATACAGTTCATCTAACAATGTAATACAAATTGCTAGTCCTTGAAAGTTATTATTACCAAGTAATTAGGATATAAAAAAAGGCAAGTTAGTAGTTAAACATTACAATCAAACTTATAGTCATATTAAATATGTTTTCAGGGTCAAACAGAGATATATTTTAGATGGACAGCTCTTCTTCAAACACTTCAGAGCGCTACAGAATATGGTATGTGAGATATTTTAATAACAGAGGTTCTCATTATTTTTATGACAATGAGACATCTGCCCCTGGAAGCACCAATCTACTTCAGAGAAGATGATGACCATCAAAGAAACTCCATATGGAGCTGACCTTCTTTATGGCAAAAGCTATCCAGTGGGCAAGAAAATGCCCTTGCCTCAACTGCTGATAATATGATGTCCAAAAATGGATAAGCAGGACACACAAAAAAGAACTTCCAAACTTTGCCAGGACAAGGTAGGAAGGTAAGAATATCCTGCTTCACAAAGAAGTCTGTCAGATATGCTCAGCCTATAGGCTGAAGATGGATGCTTCAATGATGCAGAGGAACATTGGGTGACTGTCCAGGCAGCCAGTTGTTTTATTTTTCACATTTTTTGGAAGTTGCTTACATGTACTGTTTACTTAGTTAATATTATTTCCTCCTTGGACCTCTGAGAGAGTTGAAGATAAGACAGTTATAGTTTTCTAGTGACAGTTTTAGAAAAGAAACTCATGAAGAGGTAAAAGTATCTAAGTTTGAGAGACATCTAAAGATAGTTCCAGTTAGTAATACAAGTCAGATCAAAAATGAATTAGGTACAATCCTGTAGACTCACCAAAATAGCACAAATAGTGGAATATTTTCTTTGAATTTCTCAATTGTTAGTGGACTGGACATTTCTCATGTAATTATTGCTTTCTATACTGCATATAATTATTGTACCTATTGTATATAGCTTTTCTTATGTTAGTTATAATATTTTTTTATTTTTGACTCAAAACACTAGGACACAGAGGTGTCAGGGTAGCAGACTGAGCCCAGAACTACTGAGGCTCAGTGCAGAGCAGCCCAGGAGTTAGGGGTTTTTCTTAAGGTAATGGGAATCCACTTTTATTCTATGAAGCTAGAAGGAGGGCAGCCTGGAGTGAGGGAGGATAGATGTAGACAGATAGACCTGTTTTGCAGCGAGCCAGTGGCCTCTGATGTGACCTCAGCATTGGCCCTCATGATGGAGCTGTGGAGGAAGGCCATACTAGCCTGACTTCAGGGGGCTGACTACAGACAGAGACATGAGTTCTGCTGCATAGGCAGAAAGCAAGAAGTGCAGTTCATAGTGAAGAAATGAATAAACCAAAGATAGCAACAGGCATGGGAAAAGGCATTTAGCAAGATGAACCATTATAGAAATGCAAATTAAGGCCAGAATGAAATACTGCTTTCTAATAATTAGGACAAATTGGACAAGAAATCTAGATAATGACAAATACTTGTGAAGATGCAGAGAATGAAAGCATTGTGCAGTCAACATTGGAAAACAGGAGAATGGGGTTCATAAAAGCTGAAACATAAAGTTACCAGATGACTGAGAAACTCCATTTCTGGGTATGCCCTCAATGAAGTGGAAACAGAGACTTGAACAGATATTTATGCATCTATGTTCACAGAAAAGTAATTTACAACATCCCTACATGGAAACAAACCAGATGCTCACTAATGGATGAATGGATTATATATATATAATTTATTTTATGTTGCAGTGCTAGGGCTTAAACACAGGGTATTGAGAAGCTGAGGCAGGAGTACTCTGAGTTCAAGGTTAACTTGGGTTACATAGTGAGACACTGTCTCAGAAACACACTGGGCAAGGAGAATTTGCTATATGATAACGGGTCCACTAGCTGTCTCCTTCCATTTTTCTCTGCTCTGTTCTGAATATCTGCTTGCTTTTCAGATCTGGGCAAACATGGGAACCTTCCTATAGCCAAGACAGTATAGGTCAATTCTACTCTCCCATGAAATAACATCTTGCTAGAGGCTCACAGTGTTCCTCATATTGTCAATGGCATAATTGCTTGTCCATATGGTCAAGAGATGTTCTACAACATCCTCAAAGTATACTCAGTTGAATCTCAGTACTCATAGTAGATATGTTCTATAAATTGATGTAAATATAAACTTAGTAAATAGCATTACTCCTGTGGAAAATACAAAAGTTCTTGAAAGTTCATCACATTTTCTTTAGCCATTCCACATATTACATTTCAAGTGTGTTTTGGTTTAAAGACACATTTGATACATATTTTTGCTTCATTAATATCAAATCAGCTATCAATAGTACTCTGTTTTTGTTTTTTGAGACAAGGTCTCTCTGTGTAGTTCTGGCTCTTCTAGAACTCACTTTGTAGACCAAGCTTGTCTCAGACTCACAGAGGTCCTCCTGCCTCAGCCTCCTAAATGCTGGGATTATAGGCATTACTTACTATGTCCAGCAATAGCATTCTGGATTTAAGCCTAAACTATGCTCATCATACACTTAATCTTCATAAAACTAAACCAGTCTTACACTTACGAACACTGTAGAGAGAGCTTTATCACTATGCTTGGGGCCACTGAAAGAACAAAATTTTCAACTAAATAATGCAGTCCTCATTTTTTGAGAACATGGGCTTGGGATAACTCAGATCTTTTGCCATTCTGTGCATGCTTGCCAATGCCCCAGTGAGGGTTGTATTTGAGTTATACATACATTTTATGCAAATTTGCAAATATAGTCTATGTATAATGAATACTGACCATGCACATAACATATCAGAGTAAGCTGAATGTCCGCAATGGCCAACTTTTGCTCTATTTCTATGAATTTTAGAAATAGGAGCTATTAATGTGCTGAGCTTTTCTTATTAGGTTTAATAACCATTGACAGTATTGTATTGAATTTTATATATTAAAAAATTTTTGGTGTGTGCTTGTGTGTGTGTTGTGACCATGCGCACACATGCATGCAGGCATGCTATCGCTTACATGAGGCAGTTATAGAACAATTGCAGGAGTCAGCCCTCTCTTACCATGTATGTCCTGGGATTCAAATCAGTCATCAGGCTTTATGACAAACTCTCTCTGAGCTGTCCTGACAGGCTGGCATTATATTCTAAATAGCACTCTCCAATAACTCTTCAATATTCACAATGACCTAAGTTTCCCCCAATATCATGGGTTCTTAAAGTCCATTAGCAATTAATTATTTCTCATGTCTCAGCCATCTTTTAAAATAGTAAAACAAGTAGGTATGCCTTTTTTTAAAAAAATGATTTATAGGGCCTCTTTATATATTTAGACGAGAGCCTGCTGTTGGGTACATATGTTGCAGTTAGCTTCTTCCCTTTTGTGGCTTGCCTTTTTCTTTAATATCAGCTGAGAATGAGAGTCTTAAATTTATTCATATTTTCCAACTAGAGCTTTAAGACAATGTGTCTGACCAAACAGCCAGCCAGAGAGAATAAATTTCCAAATTCAGTAACGTGAACAGGCTCTCTGGCTAACATTGCACATTCTTTCTTTGGAATGTTATTTCTGGAATGAAATTTTTGAAAGAATAAAAATATTCCATTTCTTGATAAAGTATGGAAATATAGAACAATATCTAATTCTGCCACTTGGTGGCGCCACAGAAAACTAATACAGCTCTCATTAGTCTGAAAGTTTGGATGGCAGTATTTACTAGCAAACCGAAAATACACCCCTCTTCTAGTTTCCATACAGAAAGGGAGAACGGGTGAGCTCTGCTGTGAGATTCCCAATTTTCTCACAGATAAAAGAGAAACCAGGTTAGGACAACTTCTATTTTAGTTATAGTCTAAAGTGCTGACCTACCATCCTATAACAAAGGTAATAATAGTTACTTTTTAAAAAAAATCTACAGAGACAAAGTTGATGTTCCTTTGACCTGTCTCATTTTCTTATTTTCTCACTGGGGAAACCACTAACCACTTTTATGTGTAGCCTTCCAGTTCTGTCTCTGTATTTTTACTACAGTTTATATGTCTAAGAATAATAAAAAGGGATGTGGGCAAAAAAAAAAAAAATACAAAATGTTACTTCATGTAGAACACACACACACACACACAAATTTTACAAACAGGATCTTGCTATGTAGCCCAGGTTGGCCTGAAAATTACTATGTAGCTCAGACTGCCCTCAGACTTGAAGACTCCTGCCTTAGTCTCCCAAATGCTAGGACTGCAGGCATGGGAAAGTTTGTCTGGCTATTTTTACTTCATATTTTAAAAATATACTTACATTGTAATTTACACTTTTTAGACAATCTCATTGTGTAGCCCACGCTGGCCTGGAACCTGCTAGATCTAGATCTTCTAAGTACTAGGATTAAAGGCTTATACAACTACATCCAATGCAATTTACTTATTACACTTAACATGTTTTAACATGTTGATGTTTGCACATATATGTAGATATGTACGATTGAAGTTCACTAGTTCAACTGCCATATTATAATTCAGCATACATTGTTTTTATTTATTTAGTCATTCATTCATTTATATTGTTCAATCAATAAATACTTCAATGTTACATTAATCCCTAACAAAACTGTAAAAAATCATTTTAAATGAAGGGAAGCAGTTTTTCATCATAGGGTATCTCAAGCTACCTAATTTTAGTTGTTTTTCATTTTAAACCATTAACGTTCTTTACATCTCAATGCGTGGCATAAGTTCTTGGAAATTTCCTAATGGCCTCTTGGCCACTGAAAATGGTTCTGATATATGAATAAGGGGTCAGGAGTGGGCACGTGGCATGTGAGTGGAGAATGGACACAAATTCCAGTGCCAAAGCACCCAAGAGGATAAAGGTTTTTTGATCTAAGGAGGGGAGAAAGGCAAGTGTTATAAATCTGTGGTAGGTTTGACAGATTACAATGTAGAGCAAGTCTGATAAACCCAAATAACGAATGAGACCGCCGAATACAAGCTTCCAGCTCCTCTGGAGAAAGGCAACCAAGTGACGCTAGCTGGTTGCTATGGGAACCACGGTACCGGGTAGCAGAATTCTTGCTGCTCTTAGAATGCTTCCTCTTCCGGTTCTCCGTTCCTCACGCTCCCTAACTCTCACCGTGGTGTTCCGTCCATTTTGTAGGCCCCCATTCTCTTTCCTCTTGATTCTGCCTCGCCCCTAACAGGGACGCCATCTTGACGCCTGGCCCAAGATGGCGCCTCGGGCCACAGGCCGGACATAGGCTGAGCACGTCGATGGGGCTGCTGGTGCTTGAACATGGGCACGGGAGGGCGGGGCGACGCGGTGACGTCAAGACGCCGCCCCGCCCCCAGCGATTGCCCCCGCCCCCTGGCCCGGCCCGCCTTCTCCCGCCCCGAAACCCGGAAGTGGAGGAGGAGGCGCGGCGGCGGAGCCGCAGAAGCTGGCTGAGCCCTGCCCAGGAGCAAGTGTGGGGTTGGGGGCGGGGGGCGGGGCTCAGCAGCCCGGGCGGCCTGGCCTGGACGGGGCGGGGGAGGCCATGGCCTCCGCAGAGTTGCAGGGGAAGTACCAGAAGCTGGCTCAGGAGTATTCGAAGGTACCCATCGTGGGTGGGGAGTCAGGGGTCCCTGGCCCTGCGGCCTCGGCTAGCCTTGGTAGCGATTTGGGACGGTGGGGGATGCTCAGGGTCCCTCCTCTGCTCTTCACCTCCTGCTTCCACCATTACGGTCCTCCACCTGCAGCTCCAGGGAGATAGGGCCGGGCGGTGTCTGGGTCAGTGTGCGTCTCTGCAGAAAGGAGCTGGAGTTTGGTTCTTCTTGCTGGACCAGTCGGCTTGGAAGTGGGATGACAGAAATCCAGAGCTCAGTCTTTGGTACTGGCGTGAGAGGAAGGGAGGAATGTGGGACCACCCCTTTGCTTGCTGCTTCCTCAGTTTGCCCAGCCCAGTGATGGGGAAGAGCTCCATTCTCCGTTCCCGAGGGGATGGTTTAAAGATAAATAGACTTATCTGCCTGCACATCAGTTGGGGAGGGTAATTGTATGATCCTTGTAAGCTGCCTCACTGGGACAGGTGTTTTAGAATACAGATATTGTCTCTACTAATTTTGACAGCTTGGGTGGTGGGGTGTCCTTTTTCTTGTATCTTCCTTACTGGAATGGGGCCGTGCACTCAGCAGGCTCTCCTTATGCACAGAATTATGCAAAATAGGAATCTGGTTCTCTGTAGTGTCTTTAAAATGGTGAAATCTTTTTTCTTGGACAAGGGTGGTGCAGTTTCTGGGTAGGGTTTTCTGCCTTAAAAATATTCTTTTAAAAAAAATATTTATTTTGATTTTATGTGAATTGGTCTTCTGCCTGCATTTATAACTGTGTAAAAGTGTCAACTCTTGGAAATACAGACAGTTATTAGCTGCCGTGTGGATGTTGGGAATTGAACTCAGGTCCTCCGGAAGAACAGTCAGTGCTCTTAACTGCTGAACCATCTCCGGCCCAAAAATATTCTAGTGAAGTTATTAAAACAGAATTTCACACCTTTGGAAATGATTCAGTAGTTATGTTTTATTTTCAGTTATCTTGGCATTCATAAAATTAATGAAAAGATTAATCCCCTCTTATAATAAAAAACTATATTTTTATTAGGCATATATTCAGGAAGGTAAAATGCAACATTTAAAGAAAACTGAAACCTGCACCTAAACATACACTCTTAAGTCTTCAGCATCAGATGGGAGCCTTGGATGATGCTCTGCTTATTCCACTCATTGCTACCATTGGCAACTTCCCTTTGCATTTCCATTTAGCATCCTATTAGGAGTCTATGGCTCTGTGAGAGAGTGAGTTGTCTTTTGAGGAGGGCTTTCTTGTTTGAAAGAGTCAGAAGTTTGGAACAATTCCATATGATGAAGGAGGGTGGGTGGAGGATGGCAGTGCCCAAATTTACCAGTACTATTTTTGGTTGGAAATGCTTCATACATATAAAGTAAGGGGACTGATTTCCATCTCTGGAGGGTAAACAAGCTTGAAAGGTGAGTTCCAAATAGCCAGTGAGTAGTCCCAGAAATGCACAGAGCAGTGGCTACATTGCTGAAATAATTGTATCACCTCCTGCAGTAATAAAATAAGTTGAAAGATTTTATTCTTTTGGGTCTGTAAGCATGTGTGTTCAACAAACTCATGTTATGTGCACCCTGAAAACAGTGGCCAGGGTCACTTGGGTGAGCCAGAATAGCAGCTGCAGAATCACCTTTAATAGACTTATCAAATGTGGTATCTAATTATGATGTGACAAGTGATGTTCTGTGTAGCATAGAGGAGAGATAACTGGATAAGGGTGGAAGTTACGTGGTGAGGGAGTAGGGAAGCGTGTTGGAGAAAGTGTAGCTTTCCATGTAAAGAAATTAGCTTGTCTTTTCTGTCATGAAGTCCCTTAAGATACATGGAATAATGTGGTGAAATGGGGTGAATCAGATCATGAAGGTTGTGATTTTGTCAAATAAAATGTATGCAATGGGAAAAGGCTGAAGAAACCTGTTCATCCATCTATACTGAAATTATTTGTGTGTGTGTGCGTGAGTGTGTGTGTGTGTGTGTTGGTCAGGAGACAGTTTTGAGAAGTTGATTTTCTTCTCCACCATGTTGGTTCTAGGGACTGAATATAGATCATCAGGATTGGTGACAAGTGCCATTAATGGTTGAGCCTTCTTGCCATCTTCCAAAGATCTTTTTTAAGTAAGGGAGTGGTATTATATTTTGGAAAGAAGCTGGTAACTATATGGTAGATGGGTTGAAATAGAGATTTAGTTCATTGCACTACACTGGATAGAAAATGGAGGATTAAGTAAAGTTCGGGACTGGAATGGAGAAAAGTTTTGGTTTAAAAATACTTTTAGCTTACTGTTTTTTGAGGTCCTGCTTTGTTCATAGCACTGGATTCAGGAAGGATGTTAAGAGTGTGTAGGCCATTCATCTTCAGGTCTTCCTTCGGACTTGGTAAGTGGGGAAGATAGAGTTGGCAGAGTTCTGAGGAGGATTGTCAAGAAGTGATCGCTGCTACCCAAGGGAGGTCCAGTGGGAACAAAGGGGCATTTAAAGATGTAGACTTAGAATTTAGAGATACAGGACATGTTAAAGTTGCATGTTACATATATTAGCTTGAGGTGATGTTGGGAATAATTGCTGAAAAGAATTTTTTTTTAATGGAGATGAACTTGCTAAAAATGGGGGCAACAACTATTGCTTTGAAATATTTCCATGAGGATGAACTTGGAAAGTTAATGAGCTTGTGAGTGTGGGAAACACCTGTAGGAAAGATGTGCTCCGAGAGGAGCCACTCTGGAGGTCGTGGACTGGGGGTCTCTCCCCTGTTGGGTCACAGCATTTCTCATTCTTTTCTTTGCACTGGCATGGACATTTCTGAACATAGAAACAAGGAGGCAGGGGGATTGCTGTGAGTTCTCTATATACCAGCCTTGGCTTTATAGAAAATTCCAGGCTAGCTTGTGCTACAGCATAAGACCTTGTCTCAAACAATCACCATATGCACGCATGCATGCGCGTGCGCACCCCCTCCCCCACTGGTCAAAGACTTTTTGTATTTTCCAGTAAACTCTAGTGCAAAGCAATTTCTAGAGTAAATCTTTACCCTTGACAACCTTGTCCTCACTGAACAGGTATTTTACCTTTTTATTACCTTCCCTAGTATACAGATTGTGGCCTGATACTGAAATCCATTTGCATTGTTCTACCTTATTTAGGATGCTAAGGTAAACGATTTCCTGGTACTATGTAAAAGAAGAGAAGCAGGCAGGATTCCTGGACCGGGACATTTCCATTCCTCCCTCAAAGCAGATCTTACTTAGCCTGTGCGCCTGGGAAGGGAAAGACCTTTCTTTTTCAATAGCACAGGCAGATATTCTCCCTTGAGAATTTTTTTTTTCAAGAATGACATTAGTTTTGGAATAGCATTGCAGTGAAACCCATGCAGTAGTAAACTATGGGAGTATTCAGAGAGACTGGGGTAAAGTTCTCAATGACAAAAATACAGAGGATTACACCAGATTTTAGAAAATACTTTTTCATCCCTTAACATTTCATATATGTATGCAGTGTATCTGGATCACATCATCCCCACTTCCTCTGTCTCCTCCTGACCCTCAACATGTCCTCTGGGTACCTTCCTGAGTCTAGTCAGAGTTGCCTGTTCGCACATAGTAGTGGACCATTCACCGGAGCCCAGAGAGCCAACCAGGACCTACCTGTTGCCCCAACAGCCATCAATTGTGATAGCTTCTCAGCTGGGGTTGGGGTTTTGTGGGTCCTTCCTCTTAAGCTTTTTAAACTAACTGTGAAAAGAGACTGAGGATACAGTTAGATTAGAGCAGTAGTGGAGATCAGAGCACTTGAAAGTTGTAAGGCAGCAGGTTGCTAAAACAAAGTCTTCCAGAAGGATCAGTGTAAATGGAGATGAAGAACCCATGGGAGACTGACTTCAACTTCAGTAGTTCTGGGGAAGGAAAAGATCTGTCTGTGTCAGTTTTCAGAGGGTTTTTGAAAGCTACTTCTTTGAGATGTGAAGAAAAGCTAATGAAGGCCCCAGTTGCCACATTATATATTAAAATAAAAGACTGTACGGGCTTACCCTTTCCTTTACTCTCCTGATTGTCTGGTATATTTCATAAGAAAAGAGGTAAATGTTCTGGTTCATTTTATTCCAGCCTGCTTCCCTTGAAGGAACACTTTTGCCTGGTACCATGATGTATGTGTGAGGAAGTTTCAGAACCTTCCCAGGATTAATGCTGAGTCTGAGCCCCAGGTCCCCATGAACAACACTGTTTGATGATGGGGTAGAAATGCAGATTCCTGAGTCCACTACCCTGGACCTGAAGAATCTGAAACCAGCAGTGTGTTTTGTGGCACACTGATTTGAATATGCTCTGTATTAGTAAACTCATGTTGCCACAGCAGAGTTCCCCAGGACGAAAGTGTCTTGTATAAAGGCTTGTTTAGCTCACTGCTTTGGAGGGTCAGAGTCCAGATGGAGTAATTCAGGCTCATGGTGAGTGCCTCTTGACCACTCACAGCACGTGGGGAATGGGAGAGGAACAAGATTACATCTCACACCAGTGAGACGCTGTGGAGGGAACACGAGACTCTGCATTCCTTAAAGCCTAGTTTCCTGGAAACCTTGCTAGACCCACTTCTTAATGTCCATAGCACCTCCCCACCCCACCACTCCAAAAAACCAAACAGTAACAAAACTGGCCTACCCTAGACACCAGTTTTTATGTGTGACCTTTAAAGGACACTACAGCTCCAAACCTGAGCACATGATAAACTTTGAAGATCATCTTTCAAAGAATGTTATCAGTAAGATAGCCTTTGTTCCAATTAAGATGGTCTTTTAAAAGCCCTCCTTAAGAACCAGTAGGGGGAAAAAAAACAGAAAAAAAAACAAACCCAAAAAACCAAAACCAAACCAAAACAAACAAACAAAAAAAAAACGGGGCTGGAGAGATGGCTCAGAAGTTAAGAGCACTGACTGTTCTACTAAAGGTCCTGAGTTCAATTCACAGCAACCACATGGCAGCTCACAACCATCTATAATGAGATCTGGTGCCCTCTTCTGTATACTGTATACACAATGAATAAATATTAAAAAAAAAAAAAAAGATCCAGTAGAGAAGGCAAAGGTTCTTTATTTTCCTAGCAGTTTACTTTGCAATCGATGCCCCTGCTTATGAAGGGAACCTTTCCTAGTACAGAGCTACCAGGGAAAGGGCCAGTTTAGGGCCAGTTTGCTCTCCAGATGTGGATCTTAGTGGAACCTGATAAATAACCAGATCTAAGAGAAATAGCCTTGGTCTGGATTGTATGAAAATTGAATCCTAGTTTTCTTTAATTTTTTTTTTTCTGTTGTTTTTAAGATAAGGTTTCTTTGTATAATGGTCCTGGCTGTCTTGGAACTCACTTTGTAGACCAGGATGGTCTTGAACTCACTGAGATCTGCCTGCCTCTGCCTCTGCCTCTGAGTTCTGGGGTTAAAGGTATGGACCAGCATTTCTTTAATCTTGAAGTGTAGGTTTCAATGGCTAAAGTGGGAGAGCACCAAATGCAGAGCTGTGGGAAGAACTTTGCAGAAGAGCAGTGTTCTTTTTCTTTGCTGTTCAGTAGGGCAGCCTTATGTGGAAATTAATTTACATTTATTTATTTACTAATGTGTGTGTGTGTGTGTGTGTGTGTGTGTGTGTGTAAACATGGCTACACATGCATGTACCACAATGGATCTGTGGAGGTCAGGACAGCTTGTAGCTTTCCGTTTTTTCCTACCATGTGCGTTCCTGAGATGGAGTTTGGGTTGTCAGATTGGTGACAAGTGTCCTTACTGACTGAGCTATCTCAATGGTCCCATGTCTAGAAGCTTAGCACTCAGAAATGAAGCTAGCAAGGGCAAGGCATCGAACTTTAGATTTCATTTAATCCCAAATAATTATATATGCTGTGCATGGCTCGTAGCTAACCTGTTGGACAGCAATTGTTAAAACCCTGGCTTTGTACCTCACATGTGTATGAGTAAGTCATCGGGGACCCCACCCCCAAATGACAAGTTCTGGCTTAGTAGGTCCAGGGTGAGGCCTAAAATTTGCTCCCAAGTTTCTGTCCTAACTGTCTAAAGACTAAATATTCTAGAAAAGACAAGGTCTGGCATACTCTTGCCCTCCATTTGAGCTGACTCTCTCTAGTCGCCGAGGGGCAGCTAACCAGCAAGCCTTCTCTGCGTTTTGCCTTAGCCCATTTTCTTTCCCAAAGACAGCCAGAAGAAAGCTTCCACCTGAAGGCATGTCTGAGAGGAAGCTTTCCTTTACCAGGGACAAAATAAGCCCTGCCTCAGTGATCCCCAGTCTGTACCTTCTACTGTTTTCCTCCTTCGTGGGGCAGGAGAAAGACCAGCAGATACTGGTAGCAGGTTAGAATGTTCTAGATGTTAGAACTTGATTGAGTTTTAGGGATCATCCTGGCCAGACACTGTAGCTGAGACCTACACGTGGCTTTAGTATTTACAAACTGAATCAGAGTTGTGGTGCTGTGCACGTGGTTTTATAATGAATAGAAGCTGTATATTTAAAGTTTATTTTATAGGTTGTAAATTATTTATAAATGTCAGAATGTCATACTGCATGAAAGTAGCCTTGTAAGAAGTTCTAACATAGACAGTGTTTGGAGTTTACACGGGAAAAGCCATGTTCATGACCCTCTCCAAGTCTGGTAGTAGTGTGGCTGTGAAGTCACACACCCCTCTTCTTGGGCCTGTTATCCTAACAGAGACTGTCGGAATGACATGAAAGGACCATAGCTGGGTTAGCTTCTCTCTCTGGGTCTCTAGAGAAGAGACATCTGTGTTACAGGCCTGAATGGGAACTGAGGCTGGCTGGTGGGGATAGGCCACAGGCTCTTGAGGATTTTTAATGCTTAATAGGACACAAAGAAGTGTCTTGGAAAAGGACCGTGCAAGTGATGGCACCTCTTACTGCCGTTACATTTAATACCCTATGTACAGCATTTATTTGAGTAATTAGCTAAACGTTTATTGAGTTCTTTATCTATGGCATTGATCTTTTGTTGTGAGCAGGAATTATACAGGAATGTGTACTATGGTTTCTCTCTCCCATGAAGAGGTCTAAATTGGTATGTTAGAGATGCAAACAGGAACTGTAAACTTTCCAAGTTTAAAAAGTAAAATTAAGACAAAACACAAACAAAGCCTGTCTTGTTACTAGTAAATGTCAAAGGAACTGAGCAAGCTCACTGTGGGAGGTGGTTAAGAAAAGATTAACCTGCAGAAGTATAGAGAGGCCTCCTGGAACCAGGAGGGTTTGCTCAGCCATAGTGAAGGAGAGGTAGGTTTTCGGCGTTGAGATAGACCTAATCAGGGGCTGGGTGGGCAGCAAGAAGAGGTTTTTAAAGGATCGTGGAGGAAGTACTGAGAGATACTGCTCCACCCTATGGCACGAAGAGCCGCTGTTGCTGGTAACCAGGCTGTGCTGTCTTTAGGGCTGTTTCCTGTGTAATGGCCACATTAGGGCAGTTGCTTCTTGATTACATCACTGTTAGTCAGCCTCCATACCTGTCTCCTGCAAGTGTTGGTGTCTGGATGGCCCTCATGTCATGATCTAAAACAAACAGGTGATGAATACTGGAGAGGAGGAGGCTAGATTTGAAGGACCAGACTGGGCGAAGGTGTCCCGGTTTGCTAGCTGCTGGTTCACTGAGCAGCACGTGGCCGCAGTGCTGGTGTGCGAGAGGGCGTCCAGTGCCACCGACCGTAATACCTCTGTCTTCAGTGTTCTAGGCAAACATTTCTAGTGGGAATCTCGTTATTAGTTTCACAGAAGCCATACTTGAGTTGCCAGTTTAGCAAGCAGTGTTTCCCAAAGGAAAATTCAAATCATTTTTTTGTTGTTATAATCAGTTAGATTGGATACCACACAGTTACTTGAAAGTTTCCCCGGGGCTGGAGAGATGGCTCAGTGGTTAAGAGCACTGACTGTTCTTCTGGAGTACCTGGGTTCAATTCCCAGCATCCACATGGCAGCTAACAACTGTTTTAATTCCAAGATCTGACGCCCTTATACAGTTATATATGCAGGCAAAACACCAATCCATATAAAATTAAAAGAAAAAGCACTACTCTTAAAAAAAAAAAGAAAAAAATTTCCTCATTAACAAATTCAGTTTTTTCTAAATAGCCTTCACTACATCTTAGAAGAATGATAAGATTTTATTATTTTTAATATTTTTTCTACCATTCTGATGGAACAGGAAGTGACTAGTTCAGTAGCTCTGAAGCCCCTTAGGCTTTAGCGCAGTCACTAGGGGCTTACACATACTGTCCCGAGAAGATGACGCACCAAAGCACAGCCAGAGCTGGTGGGAAAGACACCGGAAGACTGAAGGCAGAGGTCGGAGGACGGGGAAGTCAAGGCCATCCTCAGTTATTAGCAGGGGCCATGCCAGCCGGGACTGCATGATACTGCTTCTGTCTTCTGACTGCGTGATTTAAAAATTGTTGTCCTGCTCCACATTGTCCCCAAGGGTGTTTATTGCTTAGAAAGTTGAAAGCTACATAATGGAAGTCAATATTAAAACAGCATTTTTCTCCTTAGACTTTTAGAGCAAAGGTTGCCAGACTTTTTCTATAAAGAGCTAAATAGCCAATGATTTGGTCCTGAGATGCTGCGACCTCTGTTGTAGTCCATCTCTTCCATTGCATGTGGTGCATAAATAAAGGAGTATGGCTGCTTTCCAAGAAAACCTCAAATTAGGTAGCAGGCATTTGGACCTCAGACCTTAGTTTGCCAAGCCCTTACCAAAAAAAAAAAAAAGAAGAAGAAGAATTATCTGGGTGGTGGTGGCCCGTGCCTTCAATCCCAGTACTTCAGAAGGCAGAGGCAGGCAGATCTCTGTGAGTTTGAGGCCAGCCTGATCTACAGAGTGAGTTCCAGGACAGGCAGGACTGTTACACAGAGAAACCCTGTCCCGAAAAAGAACATCATCGTCGTCATCATCATCATAACAGCAACAACACAACACAAACAAAAAACAACAACAAAAACAAATTGGATTTTTTTCTGTGTGGGTGAATGCTGTGTGTGTTGTGGGTACCCTTGGAGGTCAGAGGGCATAGAATCCTCTGGGAGCTGGAGTGGCAGGTGGTTATGACTGGGAACCAAACTTGGGTCCGCCAGGAGAGCAATAGCTCTTCACTATGGAGTCATCTCTCCAACCTCTTAAAAATTTTATGCCTACACTCTAAAAAAAGTGACAAAAATATAATATTGCTAATTATCTTAAAATAGTTTATCTGTCCTTTCATATGTATTTTAGAGAGACATGTATCTCTCTGTGTGTATTTGTGCACATGTGTGAGCAGATGCAGATGTGGGAGCCAGAAGAGGACATCAGGTGTCCTGCAGTACACTTCCCTTTGAGACAGTGTCTCTCGCTGAACCCCAGGCTTGCATTTCCTCAGCTGACCAGAGGGCAGCAAGCCCCAGCCATTCTCCTGTTTTCGCCCTCCCTCAGAATTTCGTTACAATGCCCAGGGAAATGCCTGGCTTGTTACGTGTATGTTGGGATCTGAACGCTGGTCCTTGCAATTGCACAGCATCCTTCCAGTCCTAGAATTTTGTTTTTGAGGCATGGTCTTACCCTGTAGTTCACATAGGCTGGCCTGGAACTCACTATTGTACAGCAGGCTGGCCTCAGACTCAAGGCAGTCTTCTTGCCTCAGCCTCTTGGGTGTTGGGAGCAGCAGTGTGAGCCACCAGCCCTGGCAAACAACAGCTACATCTTGTACTTCCTTCCCTCTTTCCTGTCCTTTAGCACGGTGCCGTAGATGGGTAGAGGAATAAGAGCACCTTAAAGAACAGTCTCTTTAAGTCCTTTCTAACTGTGAGGTTGCCGCTTCCCTCTGCGGAACACTGTGTCAAAGGTGCTTTTGTGTAGTTTCCGATGTGGTTCTCACAGTGTCCTAGGAAAGAAAGAAGGGGGCAGGGCAGATGTATGACTGACTGCGTCTGTGCCCATAATGCAGTGACTGAAGCTCAGCCCTCTAAGTGAAGACCCTGTCGTCTAGTAAACGTTGGGACAGGGTTCAGATATGCTTCCTGCTGTAGCTTTGCCTTCACTTCCTAAAGGGAGAAGCCAAAGATGCTTGTCTTTTCTTTCTAATCTTACACTTCCTGTTTTGTTTTAAATCTTTCATGAAGGTTTAGCTGTCTAATATTCCCATTTTCTTGGCACAGAAAAGAGTCACTTCTGTTCTCCTTTCTCAGGAAACAGATTTGAGCTAGGCAGGGTTGGAGTTTTAATTCATTCATTCATTCATTTGAGGCAGTGTCTTCCTGTAAAGGAGTACAGCCTTGAGCTTGCTGTGCAGCCCGAGGTGCCCTTGATCTTGGGACCCTTCATCCCAGCCCCACAGGTTCTGGACTCCAGGAGACAGCATAGCATGCCTGCTGAGATAGAGTTGGTTTTTTTTTTTAAGCTCATAGATAAATTTCTCACGGGACTCTGTCATTCAGTGTCTGTGTTGAGTTCCTGGACATCAGCCTGTCAGCCTCCTGCTTTAGACACACTGTTTTCATGTTGACACTTCCCTGTGTTGTGTCCTTTGTGAGAACACTTCCTCTCACTGTGGGAGAGGCTTTTACCCTCCAGAGCCAGCCTGTGCTGGTCACACAGCTGTGGACATAAGTAGACATTTCTCTACTGCTTTGCTTTTATTTGATATTTAACATTACAGAGCCAGTAAGATGGTCCAGCAAGTCATGGCAAGTGGGCCTACTGACAAACCCAACACACACACAGACACACACACACACACAGACACACACATACACAGAGAGACACACACAGATACATACACACACACACACAGAGACACTCAGACACACAGACACAGACACACACACATAGACCCACAGAGAGACACACACAGACACACACACAGACACACACACAGACACACAGAGACACACACACAGACACACAGAGACACAGAGAGACACACACACATATATATACACAGAGAGACACACACAGAGACACACATACACAGAGAGACACACAGACACACACACAGACACACAGAGACACACAGAGAGACACACATAGACACAGAGAGAGACACACACACACATGCATACACAGAGACACACACAGACATACACACACTCAGACCCATGTTCATGCCCACACAATGAATAACTATAATACAGTTACATACACATTTAAAAAGTTACACGAGGGAAAAAGCTCAAGTTCTACCCTCATTATCCAAGCAGAAGATCTATCTTACCAGCCCATCTTCTCTCAAAAACTGTGAACCAGTGGCTGGCATTAAAACAAGGGAGTCAAAGGGCTACTAATCCCTACTGTTCTGTGACTTGGTGTCCTTGTCTCTAAAGTGCAGGTGAGGACACAGCCACTTCCTAGGAATGTAAGCACTGGGTGACGTCACACATGGAAGGCACTTGGGGTACAATGCAAGGGGCTATTAGTGTGTGTATGTGTGTGTGTGTGTGTGTGTGTGTGTGTGTGTGTGTGTATGTATGTAACAGAAAAAGCTCAGTGTTAGTCCTCAGATGCTGTTGAGACAGGGTCTATCACTGGCCCAGACTTGCCAACAAGCCCCAGAGATGTGTGTATTTCAGCACTCCAGCTCACCATGCCATCCTTTTTTTTTTTTTAAAAACAAAAACAAAAACAAAAACAAAAACGGGTTCATGAAATTGGATCTGTGTCCTTGTGTTTGCAAGGCAAGCACTTTAGTTTCTCTCTCTCTGTGTGTGTGTGTGTGTGTGTGTGTAGACAGGTGTCAGGGACTGTGATTTTTAAAACTGATCTTGCCTCAGCTAGTGGCTGACTTTTCTGGAGGCTTCTTTCGGTGATGGCAGCTGCCCCGTCTGATCCTGGGCACCGATCGCACCGATCGGGTCCCTGAGTCTGCTGACGCCTCTACTCTGCTTACTTCTTATTCTGTCATTCATTCATGTGTGTCTTAAAAATCTACAGTGTCCAGGGTTTTAAGAAAATGGCATTTTCTCTCCTTACTTTGAAATTGATTTTTATTTTATGTGTCTGAGTGTTTGTGGCATGTATGTGTCTATGGCATGCAGACTTGTGTGTACTGTAGCCTTGGAGGCCAGAAGAGGACATTGGTTTCCCTGGGACTGAAGTCCACAATCTGGGAATTGAATCAAGTCTTCTAGAAGAGCAACCAGTGCTCTTAACTGCTGAGCCATCTCTCCAGCCCCACATTTTCTTTTATTGTGTTATTTTAAATTCAGGACCATGACTTATAAAGAATATAAATCCATATAAAGAATGACATACTGAAAGGCAGGAGACCTGGGTTTTATCTTTATTTTACTTATTTATCTTTTTAATGACCCCTGAGACTCACACTAGTCAAGCTGTCTGCCATTACAGCCCCAGCCCCAGGAGACATGGATGTGCTAGTGTCTAGGTATATGTCATTTGAGAACATATCTTTTGTGTTTCAAGTTGTTATCTATTTTCTTTTAGTGGCAGATAGTGTGTGTTTGTTATCACACAAGTATACACATACACACACATTCACATTTACACTCATATACACGTGCACACACACATGCTCACATGTGAATATATATATAATATGAGAGGATATTAGTTACTCCATGGGAAATTTTCATTATGAAATGATTGTGATTTCCTTGATGTAAGTGGTTGCTTTATATTAAAAGTAATTTCTGCTTTCTGTTTTCAGCTTCGAGCTCAGAATCAGGTCCTGAAGAAAGGCGTTGTAGATGAGCAGGCCAGCTCTGCTGTTCTGAAGGTATGCAGCGGGAGCCTGCAGTAGCAAAGGTTCTTCTGTGTTTGGGAAAGCAAATGGTTGGGGGATAAAGTCCCAACTCTGACACTGATTTACTAGGGGCGGGGACAGCAGGAATGTTTGCTGTGTCTAACTTTCCTCCTTGCTTAGGTAGCTAAACAATGTAGAAAAACCCTGACTTTATCTGATGCATTTCTTCTGTATTTCAAGGCCTTTGTGGAGTCAGATCCATCTGAATGAATGCAGCCTTGTATCTGGCATCTCTAGGCAGCACTCTGAGGGGACGGGCATGTTTATATTTGGGCTCAGCAGATGGGCCCTGAGAAATGAGTTTAAATGCATGACTCATGGTTTGTCTTTTAGTGTGCTACTTGGTAGTGATAACCTGTGTTCGTGTGCACATTGCTTGAGCAATCTGTCTTACCACCAGTACCTTTGCTAACTGAAGCTTAACGGGCTGAGGAAGAGTTTGTTTCTGCCCCATTCTCTCTGGCATATAATTAACGGTGGCTTGTGATATTTTTGATTGGAGGGATTAATTGTGGGATATAGATGACTTTCCTGAAACCCTTGAAGAATTGATCAGTGACTCTCCTAATGAAAACATTGTACTGAGTGTTAGTTTTTTGCACGTGGCGCATGATTGGAATCTCAACACCAGGAGTACCACACTAGAGTTTATTAAAGCCGGGAGCAGAGATAGGGGCAGAAGAGAGCAGAGAGAGAGGAGAGGGGGATGGGGAAGGGGGAAGAAGGGGCAGGCACTCGTGTGAGCCCTTTCTTGTTTGCACCGCCACACCCAGGGGCATGATTGACAGGTACATTCCAGGTGAATGCAAGCTTTAGAAATATTTACACTGAGGAAATGTCTCCCAAATAGCTTGCTCTGTTTGGTATATAACTCTGGTGGTAGGAATGTGTGGAAGGCATGGCGGTGGCACCGGAAATACTTAGTTCTCTCTGAGCGCTCACCACATGCCAGGCTTTGTACTGAGCACATACTACACCCATTGTTTTATTTCCAGCAACTCTGTAGGGATCGATAGTGTTATCATCCTGTTGCAGAAGCTGGGCTTCAGATAGCAGTTGGCACACAACGCTTCGGAAGCTGATGATAGGCTAGCACATTTGGAGCAGCTTTTGGCTAGCAGTAACTCATTGCAACAATGTAAAGAAACTGCTTTGCATCTTGTTCATTCTGAGGTCATTGCAATTACAGAACAATGTTACAGTACATTGTAATTACAGTATAGTGAATGTTAGGTTGTCCTCTGATTGACTTAATTGAATTTGCCCCTTAGTGAGTTGGGTTGAACTTTTTTAAATTTAAAGTTTTGTTATAATTTACACTTGAGCTGGACCTATGTGTACCTTTGACCTTCAGGTAAAAATAAAGGGCATACTGAATAAACGGTAAAGAAGAGACATTTTTCTACTGAACGGATACATGGTTGGGGTTCTCTAGCTGCCTTCATCATGGTACTCATGGTTGCTGCTTCCATACAGCTAGAGTATTTGTCTGTTAGTCTCACTGGTTAGTTTTAACACTTGTTTGTTTCAGTGAAATTAATCAAAGTAATTATTTAAATAGATGATAGACTCTGGCTGCTTATTTTGGTTATCAGTGAACACTAAGTTTTAAGTAAAATGTACCTAAATTCTTTTTTTTTTAAGATTTATTTGTTTATTATGTATACAATATACAGAAGAGGGTACCAGATGTCATCATAGATGGTTGTGAGCCACCATGTGGTTGCTGGGAATTGAACTCAGGACCTTTGGAAGAACAGTCAGTGCTCTTAATCTTTGAGCCATCTCTCCAGCCCGCAAAATGTACTTAAAATAGTATATTTTTAAAATAGAGTGAAACATGTTTCTAACGTTCTATTTCTTCTCCCTTTATAAATAGTAGAAAATTGTCAGCACATAAGATGTCATTGAGATTGTAGGTCTTGGGTCTATTTTCAGGGCTTGAAAGTGAACCAATGTGGACCAGGCTGTGAAAGTCCTCTTGTGCCATGTTAATGTTGCTTTCCAAACCTAACAGGTGACAGAGTTAGGTGGGAGGAAGTGGGCTGAGAAGACCTGAAGAGGGCATGTAGTTCTGCTGTGTAGGTGTCCTTGAAGACCAGGCTAGGTTCTGTCTCCAGCATCGTGCAAAGAAGGGGTGGGGGTAAGATTTTGTTTAAATTCGGAGAAAACTCAGAAAGAAAGGAACATAAACAGATCCTGCCCTCCATGATTAGTGAGAATACTGTCAATAAGTCTGTGGTCTCTTTAACACATCCAGGATTATGAGTGTGTAGCTTCTGGCCTGTCTGCAGGCATTTTGCCTTAAGTTGTTGACATTGTTTTTTTTATATATATATATATATAAATTATACATATATTATATATATGCATATATATATTATTTGTAATATATATTATATAATTTATTTGTAAATATGCTGGTTTGGCTAGGAGATCTTTTTTGTACAAAATAACTAAGACATTTCTAAACTAATAAACATATATAGTATATCCATTCCCTGAAGCAAGGGGGTTTGATTGTATTTGGTGGAACAGACTTAAAACAAAGAAAGTCAAACAGAGTGTGTGAGGACTGGTTTTGCTTTGATGTAGGAACAACTGAAAATGAAGGATCAGTCATTGAGGAAACTACAACAGGAAATGGACAGTTTGACATTTCGAAATCTGCAGCTTGCCAAGAGGGTGGAACTCCTTCAGGATGAGCTGGCTCTGAGCGAACCCCGGGGCAAGAAAAACAAGGTGAGTCCAGTCAGGCCCTGTGTGGTCTGTGGAGAGGGGCTGCCTGGCTTCAACAGCCAAGACCCTGAGGAAGAGTGTGCAGAGGGAAGAACACCAGCTCTAGAGTTAAGCTTGGTTTGAATTCTCGGCCTGCCACTTATAACTCTATCACTTTGGTAAAGTTTTAGCCTCAGTTTATCACATCTGTAAAGTGGAGATGAGAATTGAAGGCTTATGAGGATTAAAAGTGATCACAAAATCCCTAAAGCTCTATTATCATGTGATATATTAATACCTTTTCCAGTGCATCTATTCATTTGAAGGATGCTCTGAAGTGTTCAAGTAAGGAGGGGACAAAGCGGGTCTACCGTGTCCATATTAGAGTCCTAGGACGTGTGCATGTTTGGGAATTCCAGATGATCCCTGGGGGAGATAGCCATCTAGACTTCAAACAAGACTATCGGGTGTTTTTGTTGTTTTACTTTTTTGAGTTGGGGGGTCTTACTATGTAGCCTTGGCTGCCCTGGTATTAAAGCCATAGGCCAGGCTGGCCTCAGGTGTGTAGCATTCCTCCTCCCTCGGCTTCCTGAGTCCTGGGATTACAGGTGGGAGCCACTGTGCCGGGCTAACATGCCATATTAATTATTTAGCAGAGGTGCTCGAGACTTTTAAACTAGTCTTAATTAAAGTTTCCAAGTTTAGAACATGGAGGACCACAAATAAATCATTTAATAGTATGCCTTACATGCTTTTTGTGTTCCAAATTTAGTGTCTTTGTTTTTTTTTTTTTTTGTTATGTAGCTGTATTTTCAAGGGATCTTTTCAGCAGGGATTTGTATTGTGTCGCAGGTGAACTCATTTGAAGTGATGAATGAGATACAGAAAAGACCGAGATCAGTGACTGCTGTCTACACAGTGTCATTGTTAGCCTGCTCCTCAGTCTCAGTTGTGTCACACAGAAACAAGTGTTCATTCTCAGAGCTCCTAAATAGTGCTATTCTTCTTAGTGGAAAAGTTAATGATAACAAGAAAAGAATTTTTCATAAGCTCAGTTATTTTCCTTGTGTGCATAATGGCTTTATTTTAACATGGTTAGGTTTTTATTTAACTAGAAACTTATGTGGACCCTTAAATGAGTATGTATTTGTGAATGGTACTACATGACTTAATAGAACGTCTTAAAGGAATGTAATAACTGAGACTCTAACATAATCTCTCTGAAAGAACAGGTTGAGACAAGGGTTCTTGCTGTGCAGTCTGTTCATGCAAAAAAATGATGAAGCCGTTTATTTTTTTCTCTGTCCTTCTCTTAAGCTTTCTTGCCTTGGTAGTCTTTGCTGTTACAGTTTGGGTCCCGTATGTGAAGTTAAGCAGTGAACTGCGTGCCTTTTGCAGGGTGATTTGAAAAGGGTGAACAGAAGAAGACAAGCCAAGGCCATACATGCTTTGAGCCTCAGCATGTTCCTCTAAAGTTGTGTGGACGTAACTTGTTCTTTCCCTCAGAAAAGTGGAGAGTCTTCTTCTCAGTTGAGTCAGGAGCAGAAGAGTGTCTTTGATGAAGATCTGCAGAAGAAAATCGAGGAGAATGAACGGCTGCATATCCAGGTGACAGAACAAGGCTGGCAGGATGGCTCAGTGATAAAGACACTCTTCAAGCATGAAGGCCTGAGCTCACCCCCTGGGCCCACACAGTGGAGGGAGAGAAACAGCTCCCACAGGTTGTCCCTCTGACCACCACACGTGTACTGTCTTGTGCCCACATACACTACATAAATACATGTTTAAAGAGATGCATCTGGCACTGGAGAGATGGCTCTGTGGTGAAGAGTGTGTCTGCTCTTCTAGATGATCTAGATTCAGTTCCTATCACCCAGTCTATGACACAAAAATGCCTATAACTCCTGTTCCAGGGGATGTCTTTTCTGGCCTCCCGTGGGCCCTGTGTGCATGTGCAGATACATAACATGCAGACAAACAAAAACAAAGCTCATACATATAAAATACATGAATATTTTTAGAAAACAAATGAGTCTTTATAGGCAGAAGTTTCTGTCCTGCCAGAAGCTCCGAAATAAACATACAGAGGCTTAATATTACTTATAAAAGCTTGGCCAACAGCTCAGGCTTGTTACCTGACTTTTTTTTGGCGGTAGTGACCTTTATTGGGGTGGGGGCTCAGTCCTTGGCTGCCACCTTCCTCATGGCCACCAGCACGTTGCTCAGCTCCTCCTGCTTCCTCTTGGAGCAGATGTGCATGCCCACCCTCTTCTTGATGAACTTGAACGTGCCGCTTGTCCTTGGACACCTTGAGCAGCTCCAAGGCGCACAAAGCTACACCTCTCAGATCATGTTCTGCATGAACTTGGTGTGCTTGTTGAGGCGCCTGTGGCGCCATCTGTGCCTTGGCTTGCTCACATTCTTCATCACCTTGTGGCCCTTGTTGAGGCCCACGGCCATGGGGTGGTGCAGGGCCATGGCTGCAACTCTGGGATGGTGGCTGCAACAGGAAGCTACTAGACTACTCTCACATTTGTATTAATCCATATTTCTTACCTATACTTTGCCATATGGCTCAGTACCTTTTCTCAGTACAGCATGCCCATCTTGCTTCTTCCTGCCTTTGCTTGCAACTCTGAGACTCTGCCTTTCCTCTACCCAGCATTCTTGGTTTGTCTCTACCACTTAACCTTACCCTGTCCAGCTATTGGCTAGTCAGCTTCTTTATTAAACCAATCACAGCAACATATATTCACACAGTGTAAAGGAATATTCTATAGGTTTTATAATCTGAGATGTGGAAAAATTAATACAAATAGTTACCTTGCTGGATTTTTAATGTTTCTGTGTGCTCTAAGTATGTAACATGACTGATTTGTTCATTTCCTAAGTTTCATACATGGCTTGATGCAAATATGTACATTTGTTCAGAATCTTCAGATTAGACATATACAAGGCCCTAGTCCCTTTACCTAGAGTTGATGAGATGGGTCATTTGGTGGGACCTTATCAATAAGTAGGGTTTGTTTCATGATCTATGATGTATAATTGAGGCAGCTTTTCTGGTAGCTCAGTGCTAGCCTCGAACTCCCTATGTTGCTGAGGATGTTTTTGGAATCTTATCCACCCCCCCCACCTCCCATGTATGAAGTGCTGGCATTACTGGTATGCATCATTGTGCCCAGCTTTGAAAGACCTTGGGGGCCACCAGATGGCTCAGTGCATAAAGGTAGTTGTTGCCAGCCTGACAATCCAAGTTCAGTCCCTGGGACCATAAACTGACTCTCATCTTCTGACCTCTATACATGTATATACATAAATACACACAAGTAACTAGAAAAAGAAAAACCTTGCAAAATTTGATCTCAGTGCATTGTATATAATTCTTTAGTCTCAGACTCATTATGGATAAAAGCTTTGTATGTTCTAGGAGCAGCACCTCAGTTGAATTGTCTCTAAGCAGTTGTTCAGAGTAGAGATTTGTGGACCTAGTAGAGGGGAGGTGTAGGCCATGGAGTAGGTTTCTCTGTTCCCCTGCCATTTCTGCCATGTTTTAACTGTGAGACAAAGACACAAGCTATTCCCACTTCTGTAAAGAAGGATGAGAAAGTGCCACCCTGTGGGAATTAAGTGCTCTGGTGCCTTTGGCTTGCCTCCTCTGTCCATACAGTAGTCCCAGGGCAAGGGGCTGCCACTGTCCTCACTGTGTGCCTTGGATCTTCTTTCAGTTTTTCGAAGCTGATGAGCATCACAAGCATGTTGAAGCAGAACTGAGGAGTCGGCTGGCCACTCTGGAAACTGAAGCTGCTCAGCATCAAGCTGTGATTGATGGTCTGACCCGGAAGTACATGGAGACCATTGAGAAGCTACAGAATGACAAGGCTAAGCTAGAGGTAAGCTCTGCTGCCTATGGAGGCATGCTGATCCCTAGGTCAGGCTCCTGTAAGTTCTGGGGTGCTGTGTGGGACTCAGCCATAGGCTGAGCTCTACTGTTCTCCCCCCCCCCATCTCAGGTGAAATCTCAGACTCTAGAAAAGGAGGCCAAGGAATGTCGACTTCGAACAGAAGAATGGTATGTGGAAAACATGAATTCCAAGGGGCCCTAAGGTCAGAACCAAAACCCAAGCCTCGGCTTGCTCCTTTTTTTCTGTCCACTATGAGCTGAGGAGACTAAAGTGGGTCCCTGCTAGGACCCTTTCCCAGCCTCAGGGTGCCGCAGCATCTTGACAGTGGTCTCTGCTCAGCCTCAGTATAGGTCTGGACATCCGGCTCTCATCTCCTAGACTGTGACTTTATGCTCTGACTCTCCTGGGACAGAGACTGTCTAATAGTCTCCAGTAGGAAACATGGCTAAATGAGGCCAACTTCCTTATGGTACATTTTGAATAAGACTGAGGCTATAGTATTTAATTGAGAGATGTATAAATCTTAGAGCATGGCATAGCAATGTGCCAAAGCCATTCATAATCTTAATGTTTTGTTTTTTGGTATTTCCCATAATGCGTAGGTTTAACTGCATTGGTAGAAATACTTATGTGGCTTAGATGGTATCTGTGCTAATAATTTAGCCAAAACAGAAATTATCAAGTAAGTAATAATCTGATATAATACTTAAAAAAAACTGAACAGTGACAATTGAATAAACATTTATAGATAGTAAGTAGGAAATTTATGATTATCTTGGGAAAGTAAACTCAGGTTGTGATAGAGACTATGGTGGATCCCCCAGGAGTCTCTTGGGGTTTAGAGAGTGGGGGCTGGTTCCTCCCCAATGTTCTCTTTGAACAGCTCTCAGTGGAGTGTTCCAGATGTGAGCACAGCTCTCTGAAAGCCTGCTGCCAGCTGTTGGGGTAACAAGCAATTGACGATTCGATGGTTGGTAATGATGTTGTTCTGTGGGTTCTTTTTTCTTTCAGTCAATTACAGTTAAAGAATCTTCATGAAGATTTGTCAGGTAGATTAGAGGAATCCTTATCAATCATCAATGAAAAAGTACCTTTTAATGATACAAGTAGGTATTACATAAACGTAAGTTTTCTGTTATTTGTGTCTTTGAATCTCTCTATGGTAGCTGGTTAAGAAAGATAATTTCTAATCTCAGCACAAAAACAAAATCAGCTTGATAGAAGGCTCTGCCTAGCTGTCTTGAGCGGCTGTGTCTCTCTTGTTTCCTAGGGACATCCTAAATGACCCCCTAAGTGCTCCAAAGCCAGGGTTCTAGAAGATCTGCGATGCATTCTTTTTATCTGCACTTCCCAAAACCAGCCTGCATATGAAGTGGCAGGATGTTTGCTTAAGAGAAGTTGTCCATTGGCTTTGGGGGTGTGTGTGTGTCCGTCCTGTTAGCTTCTGCTCCTTGGGGAACGAACCCCCAGCAGCTGGGAGCCTTTGGGAAGCCTAGCTTCTCTTTTGTCCTGGGGATGGCCTGGTAGCTCACACTTCCAAGAGAAACAAAAAGAACGGAAACAGTACCCTGAAACAGCACTTACAAATGCAATAGATGTTTAACCTGTAGGTAAGAATTGAATGAAACTCTTGAAAGCGAAAGAAATAGTTATTTGGGAGGCCGGTGAAGTGGGCAGATGGGTAAAGGTGCATGCTGCCAATCCTGACAGTCTGAGTTCAGTCCCCAGGGCCCCCCAAAGTTGTCTTTTTACATCCATCTACTGCTGCATTCAGGGACTTGCTCCCTCCTGCTCAAGCAAATAAAAGTTTCTAAAGATTAAAAGATTTTTTTTTAATGAAAATATATTCGCTGTTTGAAGCCTACAATCAAGTTAATACACACTTCTCTTTTCTACAGCTACAGTTGAAATTTGTTTTTTAGTTCCCTTAAACTTTTCTTAGAAAAGCTGGGGTGGGGAAGAGGAAGGAGAAGAGAAAACAGTGCTTTGAGCACATCTAAAGTCAGCAGAGCTGCGGCTGGAGAGATGGCTCAGCTCTTGAGAGCACTGATTGCTTTTCCAGAGGACCAGCTCTCTATTTCCAGCACGCTCAAGACTGTCTATAATTCCAGTTCCAGGGGATCTGATGCTGTGGGCATGCATGTGGTGCACAGATATGTCATGTAACTGTTTTGTAACTATAATTGCTTATGCAGACGAAACACACAAACACATCAAATAATGAAAATCAGCTTAGGTCATTTCTGTGTGAACAACTGAACTTCCCCTTGACAAGGCCCGTTCCCCACATCTACACTTTTGTAAATGGCATCAGTGCACCTCAGCTGTGCTTGAGGAGCCCAGGTGGCTCATGTATGTACCTGGTACTCTTTGTATCCGTTAGTGATTAGTAACTTTCGGATATTATTCATGTATACTCCCCCCCCCATACTACTTGTCTCCTAGTTTAGATACTTGTCACATCGTATCTATTGGTTGTCTTTAGTTCCCAAATAGACTTGGCTTCCATGGAGAAGATCTCACTCTCAAAGGTATTTTTTAGAGGGAGTATCCAGTTCTTCCTAACAAAACTGGCAGGAGCCAGTTTTGTTAGGAAGAACTGAGGGAAAAGAGGTAGGAATTTCCGAGAGTGTAACATGGGCTGAAAACCACATGCAGTCTCAGAAGCAGTACTTAAATATGCTGCGGTAGGCTCAGGTCAGGGGATGTAAGTTCTAGGTTAAGGACTGAGGACTTCTTTATGCACGCTTTGGGCTGAAGGAGAGTTGTTTGAGGGAGGCACGGTCCTGGGGAGTTTGTGGACTCACAGGTTATCTGGAGCACAGTATATAGGGTCTTAGCGTGGGAGAAGCCCCATGTGTGGACATGGAAGTGTGAGCCTGGGTGTCAGGGGAAAGATCAGGCTGTGGTTTGGGGGAGGCCGGGGGAGGCAGTACGAGGGGATGATGCTGCAGTAAACGGAGGTAAAGGCAGATGGGTCGATTTCTATCATGACAACTACTGAAAGTTGTCACTTAAAGGAGGGAATGCTTATTTGGGCTCACGGTCCTCAGAGCGCCAGGTTGTGGTTGTTCAGCCCTGTTGATGAGGGCCTGTGGTAAGCAAAGCGTCATGGTGTTGGCACATGGAAGAGTAGAGGTGCTCAACTGGGAAGGAAGCAGAGACAGAGGGGCTGGTCTGACAGAGCGCTCTCTCAATGGTACAACCTCTGTGTGAGGCCTCACCTAACCGTGCCTTCTCACAGCAGCACTGTAGGATGTCAAGCAAGTCTTTGACATGTGCTTCTGGGAAATGTCCGTGGTCTAAGCTATTACAGGAGATGGAGAGCGGGTTTCTGGAAAGGACAATGGGGTTAACTCTGTTGTATTTAACAAGAAGCACACAGGCCCCGCTAGCTGAGATGAGCACTGTGTGGGGGTGGTGGAAATGGGGCACAGTGTGAGGAGGCCTGTACAGGGACTTGGTGAGCTCTCCATGGTGATGAGTAGTGAGGGGCTGTGGTGAAGAGAGTGGGAAACACTGGGACTCTCATGAGGTGAGTGCTTCTACTGGGTGGTGCTGGTCATTGCTGCACATCAGTGTCAGAGGTCAGAGAGAATGGCTGCGGAAAGTCGGCCCAACCTGCTGACTGGATTTTGTGGCTTTGAAAGCACTAGTAATTTGTGAGGGAAGTGTTTCTATGTCAGCCAGATTACTAGCCCAAGGACTTGGGAGGGTACATGGGCTCTAGGGGACTGATAAAGCGATGTTGTTTCTCTAGCCAGTGGAATTAAAGAAGTGTGTGGAGAGGGCAGAGGGTCAGTTCACAGAGTAGGCAAAGAAGAGAGGGCTCTATATGGTGATGGACTTCTGTTATTGCAACACTCGGGAGGCTGAGATGAGGAGGGTGCAGGTCTGAGACCAGCCTGGGATACACAGCAGGGGCCTGTCTCAAAAAATGGAAAGGAGGAGGAGGGGGAGGAGGAAGGGGAGGAAGAGAAGGAGGAGGGGGAAGAGGGGGAAGAAGAGGAGGAGGAAGAGGGAGGAAGAGGAGGAGGAAGAGGAGGAGGAAGAGGAGGAGGAGGAGGAGGAGGAGGAGGAGGAGGAGATGTATGTACCAGGTCTCTGAGTTGGTCAAAGGAGCTGCTGCTATGGAGCCCAGCGAGAGGATTAGCTGAGCTGTGGACTTCAGCCTACAGCTGTAATTGGGAGTGTAAGAACACTATCAGGGTACCAGGGGCTGGAGATAGGGCTCAGCAGGTAAGAGCACACATTTCTCCTGCAGAGGACTTGGGTGTCCTTCCCTCACTCACATCAGAATCTGAATTCCTCATCTCACCTCCTTGGGCATCTGCATATGTGTGGTATACACAGTATCTCTCTCTCTGTCTCTTTTTCTCTGTCTCTGTCTTTCTATCTCTCTCTCACACACACACAGACTTTTTTAAAGAACACTTTCCCTTGGTCCTGGTCACAGCATACAGCAGAGGTGAGGAATGGTTTTGGGATATACGATGGAAAGGTTTGGAATAACCGTCCTGGGAAGCATAAGAGGGCCCAGCAGTGAAGCCCTAGACTGGTTTCTCTGTAGAGCCCCTTCAGTCTCCACGGAAGCTGTGTGGATGTGTCTCAGGAGGCCTGTCTCTGGTTTGTTAGCAGAGCATGGTTGAACTGATAGGCAAGGCTCCCTCCCACAGGGCTGAGAGAAGGCAGAGGCTCTGAGGTACAGGTCAAGCTGGGGCCACACTGAGTGAAGGCAGTGTGAGAAGGCTCAGGGACTTCAGGATGCCTTGTGACTGACTGGCGGAGAGGTTGGGCAGTGACCGGAGGTGAAGGTGTTTACAATGACAGCCACAAACAGTGTGGCGCCTGGTGTGAGGACTGAGGAAGACTGGGGACCAGCCAGGGAAGAAAGCGTTGTGGTCCTAATCTTAGGGAGGGAGCCTAGTGTGGCGGCCTGTGCAGGGTGACTGTGGAAGAATGACTGAGGACAGCCAGAGCATAGAGCATGCCTTTGTGAGGTGTTGAGAGGATTTCTTTGATGTGGAAATCCAAGGGTAGTTTGTTGGTTTCTTTTAATCCTGAAGTTAAACAAAGAAACAGTTCCTACTTACCTGAGAAAGCACAGACTCCCTGTTTGTTCCAGCCTCCTGGGCTATGATTGTGGTGTGGGGCATTTTGTGTTCTCATAGGAAGTTGATTTTGCTGTTGCTCTTCTTCTGAAGACCGGGTTGGGCTCTAATGGACATCACCTTTGTTTTGTAGAGTATCATCTGTACAACGCTCTCAACGTTCCCCTGCACAACAGGAGACATCAGGTAAGGCCGGAGCGAGCATGTGTTCTTAGTTTCAACCAGTCACACACTGTCCTGTCCTGCCAAGGGAAGCTGCTTGTTTGGGTCTCTTTGATATACTTGGCCACTTTGCTCTCGTCTGTTTTCTTAAACTGTATGAATTTTACTGAATTCATGCTCTACTGATTTTTAATTTTTTGTGTATTTTTACATTTCCTTGTTTACTGGGGGAGTGCTCATTTGTGGGAGTCTGAGGCCAGCTAGTGGGGGCCTCTTTCCTCCTCCTCCTCTGTGAGTCCCATATATCGAGCTCTGATCATCAGGCTTGGTGGCATTGGTGGGAGGTACCTTCACCCAGTACTGATTATTTTTATTAAAGCATTGTCTTACTGTGTAGCTCTAGTTGCCTTGGAACTCACTCTGTAGACTAGGCCAGTCTCAACTCAAAGAATGACTCCTGCCTCTGCCTGTCAAGTGCTGGATTAAAAGTGTGCGTCTCCATACCTGGCAGTACCACTGACTTTTGATGGTTTTTCTTATTTTCTCACATTAAAGCTGAATTATGGGGTGTCTTATTGTTTGAAGCAGGCTTTTATTTTAGGGTTGTGGGCTAGCGCTCACACGGCTGAGGCCAAGAACGAGAGGCATACTGCCAAAGCCAAAGGGCACTGAGATTTGAATGGGAGCAAATGAACGTAGGCTGAGCAGTGATCTCAGGTTCAAGTGCTTTAAAACAATTGCGTGGTAGTTGACTGTGTACACTTTGCATCTTAAAGCTGAAGATGCGGGATATCGCTGGGCAGGCCCTGGCGTTTGTTCAAGATCTCGTGCCAGCCCTTCTGAACTTTCACACCTACACAGAACAGAAGATCCAGATTTTTCCTGTAGACTCTGCCATAGATGCTATATCACCACTGAATCAGAAGGTAAGTAGTCACAGGGCCTCTCGATGCCACGGACAGATGGGAAGAACAAGTAGGGAATTCTGTTCAGACTTCTGCCCTGTATTAGCCAAGTACGGTGGAAGATATGGAAGAAATCACAAGTCACGGTCTCCACCCAAACAGATCATGGCAAATACAGGGTGCTAAGAAATTACAGCTGCGGGGTTATCAAAAGACTAGAGTGAACAGTCGAGGGAGTGAGTGAGAGAGCAAGTGAGCAGGTCATCCAGCTGACGTATGGCCAGTAAGTGTGGAGTCAGCGGGGAGGGGATGCTCTGTAAAGAATCTGTGAAGATTCTTTGGAGTTTGGAGCCTTGAAGACTGAGCAAGATTTGAAGTGTAGGAAGAGGAATGGTGATTGGCTTTTGTTTGTTTGTTTGAATGCCCAGAGGAAATATGAGTAGAAATGTGAAGCAGGAAAACATAGTGGGTAGGGCTGAACTTTGGGGACTAATGGAGAGGGGTGCTGAGGGAACTTCCCGAATGTGAAGTCTCTGGGAGGGGAGGTAGGGGGAAGCGGAGGGGATGGGATGAAAGTTAGGAGGGCAAAGTGGCGTTTTTTGGAGGCTTTTGAGGCTGGATACGAGATTGAAGCCTATGCAACTTTTTGGAAGTTTCTTTTCTTTTCTTTTCTTTTTTTACTGAGAGGGCTAATTCGCTGGCATGTGTCTGTCTTGTCTGTAGTTGTTATGAAGTTGTCATTGGGCTAAGGAGCCAGTGCAGACGGCCTCCTCTTCTTCTGCTGAGGCGGCTAGTGGGATAGGGCAGGGGCAGCTGAGTGTGGCAGCTTTTCAGAGTCTGTGAGATTTACCTGAGGATACAAGACATTTGCATGTCAGTCCCAGTATTTTCTTTTGACCAAAGGATTTTCTCCTCCCTACACAGGTAATTCTAAAAGGAATTTAAGGACATATGCAAAGTTTTATTTTATTTTTATTATTATTTTGAGACAGGCTTTTTTCTGTGTAGCCCTCGCTGTCCTGGAACTCTGTAGACAAAGCTGGCTTTAAACTCACAGATATCTGCCTGCCTCTGCCACCCAAGTGCTGGGATTAAGGGTGTGTGCCATCCCTGCCCTGTGCAAAATTTTATTTAATTGTAAAGCCAGGATGCTAATGAGTATATTTATTTTGTATGACTGGACAGAAAGCTACCTGGGACTTAGTAGCTTGAGGCAATAGACATTGGCTATCTCCTGGCTTCTGTGGTCAGGAGACCAGCTACCTAGGGAGTTTGTGGTTCCTGACACCTCATAAGATTACAGGCATGATGTCACTAGGGCTTCATTCATCCGAAGACCTCACTGGCTGAGAAATGTACTTCTTAGGTGGCTCAGATTTATTTATTTACATACCTGGTAACTTAGTGCTGGCTGGTGCCAAGGAGCATGTTCCTCATGTCCCTTTCTCTTTAGGGTAATGTTTTCATAACACTCAACATCCCTTAGAGAGCTTGGCTCAAAAGATGTGGAAGCCATAGTCTTTTGGGACACTTGGCTAGTCCCATTTGTCATGCCTGTTATGTTATTGGTTACACAGACTAACCCTGAAGTAATATGATTAGGTAGCATGCAAAGGCAATGGGCATCACTGAGGTCAACTTGGAGACCAGCTCATGTACAAGAGATGCTGAAGGATCTTGCTACAGATGTGTCCTGTGAGAGCATGATAATGTGACGTATGATCCAGCCATACTTTTCTACTTAGCCTGACTCTTCCTAGCTTTTTTTTTTTTTTTTTTTTTTTTGGTGCAGTGTTGTCGTTCTAGGTGTTAGATATTTTTGTGTCTATAGATACCCAAAGTTCCTAGTAGGAAGCAAGACTTGGACTCTGAAGCTGGACTTTGTGTCCTTTGGGAAATTTATTTAATCCCTCTTTGAACTGGGAGGGGGCTGCCCACATTACAGCTGTACACAGGTAACATAAGAAGTAGCAGAGCGTCTGGTATGCCTTGTGCCTTAGCAGTGCTTGGTTTTTGTTCATTTTAGTGATTGCACAAGACTATTGAGTCTCATAAAAATAACTTTTGTAATTTTAATTTGTTCAGAGCACCTCATTATTTATTATTTTGAAGAATTTATGTGTTTCTCAGTATTTCATCGTTAGTACTTTGGCCCATGAAAGTCCCACTGATTTTTCTACAAAGTCTGTAATATTGAAGATTTGGAAACCTTTTGTTAAAAGATGGCAAAATGTTAAACTGTTAAAGTCAAAGTATCTGGGAACTGAGACTTTACAGCTGTGGGCAGTGGAGTGCTTGAGTCACTGTGGAGTTTCCAGAGTCACTGCATTCTCTAGGAGACAAGACAGTACATGTCTATATGCACAAGTTCAAACTCGAGCCATTATGAAATACCTAGATGGCTGCTGAGACGTTTCATAAGTGCATCTTCTTACCTCTTTGCTTCTAAATTGTCTAGAATATAGTGGGATTTGCCCCGTTGATGTTGAGATTACTCCCCTCCCCCAGACTGACACAGGCCAAGCACACCAGGCTATGGCCACAGTCCCTGAATCTGTTTGTATACTGTGACATCTATGATGATCATGAACATTTTAACTCACTTTGCTTACGTTCCTGGCATTTGTTAGTCCTGAACGGTGTATACAGTAAAACAAGAAGCTGCCCTATGGGCTTGTTTAGAAAATTGAACTGCATCATACAAGGAGCGCCCAACTTCTCTGTTTTTTTCCTTCCTGAGATCTCTGCAGAGCGGCCAGTGTTCATGCACTCTCGTCCACTGTGCTCTTCAGGGTGCTGTGCTGGCTGTCTCCCCATTTCCTCAGCTGCCTGCTTGTTAATTGTGTCACCCCTCTTTGCTACCCTGATTAGGATTGGGATGAGGACCGGGGGATTTTTATCTGAGACTTTAGAGGGGTTTTCCAGGAATGTGCTCAAAAGAATTTCAGTGTAAAGTCAGCAAGTCTCCTTCCTTAGTGCTAATGCTTATTTTCATCGAATTAATTCCAACTCTTCTCCTCCTCTTCAGTTTTCCCAATACCTTCATGAAAATGCGTCCTACGTCCGCCCCCTAGAGGAAGGAATGCTGCATTTATTCGAGAGTATTACTGAGGATACTGTGACTGTCCTGGTAATTTCCCTCCTTGTTTTATGGCGGGGAAACTCGGGGCTCTGTTTGCCTGGTAGCACCTTTAACTGTGAAATTATCTTTTTATCCAGGAGACAACTGTGAAATTGAAAATCTTTTCAGATAACTTAACTTCCTACATACGCTTCCTCAGGAAAATCCTTCCTTACCAGTTAAAAAGGTATTCATTCCCTGGAGGCCAGGGAGCTTGCAGAGCTTGGGTGGGGCTTGACCTCTTCCGGGGTTAATCAAATAGTAACAGGGTGGGAATCGTAGCTCACCTATGATTTCAGTAGCCCCTTGGTCTGCACAAGGTCATAGTTAGGGGTTTCAATAATTAGGATTGGCACATTCTTTGGGGGAGGGGAAGAAACATTTGTTTTCCTTTGTTAATGTCAAGATGGGAATTAGAATATTTAACTTCTACATTTGAATCTTAATCTTTAGGTTTCCTTAGAATGATATATTTTTATTATTGGAGACTTATTTAAATTATAAAATAAAATATTTATCTGCTCTGGATCTTCTAGGCATAGTCCACCTTAATATTCCAACTTAAATATTCAGCATTAATATTTTTAATTCCACCTTACATTTCTAGACAGGCATAAAAGTGTACTGGAAATTTGATAAAATTGCTTGGAAGTTTTAATACTGTTTGTTTTGAGACAAGCCCTCACTATGTAGTCTTGGTTGGCCTAGAACTTGATCTAGACTTTACAGAGATCCACCTGAGAGCCTCCTGAGTGCTGGGATTAAAGGGGTGCACATCTGGGCTTTCATGATCTTTATGATAAAGCCTGTGCTAAGTCCTTTCTCTTGGTGGCAAATGCCCTTACTTGCTGAGCTGTCTTGACGGCCCAGCTTTTTTCCAATAGCTGCTTTGAGCAGCTGCCCAGCTCTGTAGGGTAGCGAGAGCAGATCTGAGCAGTCCTAAATAAAGCAGGAGACAAGGGAATGGGGTGGAATAGATGGGATGTGCTTTCTCAGGTACCTTTTCCAGAGTTTGTTCTGATTTGTTTTGGAGGTGGGACAGAGTTTGGCCAGGTTCAACCTGAAGCTCTCAGCCTTTTGATAGTGGGATTGCAGGCACATAATGCTTGACATTTTTGTAGATTTTTGTTTTTTTATTTTATTTTGATTTAATGTACATTGGGCTTTGCTTGCATGTATGCCCATATGATGGTGTCAGATCCCATAGAAGTGGAGTTACAGACAGTTGTGAGCTGCCATGTGGGTGCTGGGAATTGAACTCAGGTCCTTTGGAAGAACCGCCACTGTTCTTAACCTCTGAGCCATCTCTCCAGCCCTGTTTTTCTAGTTTTATCTGAATCTTTTTACTTGATTACTACAGTTGTTAAATACTATTAAGAGTCTTCATTTTTTAAATCTTATGGTTAAGATACCTACTTAAAGTTGAAAATGGTAAAATATATTTTGTGTTAATATTGAGTTTATTTTTAAATTTGAGCCAATAGTAGCAGCAATACCCGTTTTTGTTTAATTAATTCTCATTAGGAATTCAGTTAAGTGGAATGTTGTCTATAAATAACTTAAGGCTTTTCCCTGGCAAAGGTTCTGTGTGTACTACTGCACTACCCAGCTCACTCACTTCAGCAGTCTCGGGTCACAGGCCCTCTCCGTCCTCTCCATCTGTTGGGTTCTCCCCAGACTCTGGCTCCACAAAGCAGATGTGCCCCTGCTGTGGACTCACACAGCCAGCCCCCTCGTCACATCTTTTCTTGGAGTTATATTGTGTTTTATTGCCATTTTTTATCCCAATCCATAGGGAAACTGAACAGGTTTGCTTTTGTTTCTTGGAACTATTTGACCTTAAAAGTCTCCTGAGAAGCCCTGGTGAGAAACTGAGTGAGACAAGTGTGCCTATTTTAAGAATTTTTAATATGGTCCAGAGAGACGGCTCAGTAGGTGGCCTCCTGCTGTGGAGATTCACATGGTGGTAGGGGAGAACTGGTTCCTGCAGGTTGTCCTCTGACACCCCCCCCCCACCTGTGCTGTGGCACACAGATGCATGTGTGCACACATACAAATTATTTTTTGAAAAAAAAATAATTTTAATACTTGAAAATATATTACTTTTATGCTGGAAAGATGGCTCAGTGGTTAAGGTCTGTTCTTTCAGAGCACCTTGGTTTGATTTTAGCATCCATATGGCAGCTCCAGAGGATACGATGCCCTCTTCTGGCCTCCTCATAAACCAGACACACAGACATATATAAATGCAAACAAAGCATTTAGATAAACAGAAAAAGTATATATGTAAAATATATAAGCACATATATAAGACATTTAGACAAAAATTGTATATAAGATATTTAGACACAAAATAATCTTTTATTTAAGAAAAAAAAAAAAAAAAACCAAGGAAGAGAAAGTCACCCAAGGTGCTCACTTTTCAAACCCTGCCGTTCCTAGTTTAGAAGAAGAATGTGAATCTTGCCTTTGCACACCTGCACTGAGAGCCAGGAACCTGGAGCTGTCCCAGGACATGAAGCGGATGACAGCCGTGTTCGAGAAGCTGCAGACGTATGTCACTCTCCTCGCCCTGCCCAGTAAGTCAGACTGCTGCTGGTGACTCAGCCGAGGGACTCCGGAGGACAAGAAGCTGGAAAAGGGACATGGTGTAGCTTGGGAGAGAGGGCAGGGCACAAGGTGTGGAGTCACAACCCTGAATTCCGTGAGCAGGGATAATGGAATTAAGGAGTAAAGGAGGTTGACTATGAAGTTATGGTTAAATATTTGTCATTAACCATGCATTAAATATTAATTCCCCTTCTCTCTTTTAAGTGGAGAGAAGTGGGTGAATCATGACTGTGAGGTGACTATAACAACCACTTCACCATGGAAACCGCAGGGGCATTATGGTTGTTTGTAGCAGCCATAGCATGGGAGCTTTTAAAGATGCCAATTGTTTCCTTTTTACCTAATTAGAGAAAAATACTGAAGAAATCAAGTGGACCTTACTTTCAAGGATGTTTTAAAGAAATCCATAGTTTTAGCTAGGCCTGGTGTCACGTCTGTATTCTCAGAACCTGGGAAGGTGAGTCAGAAGTATCCTGAGTTCAAGGCCAGCTTTGGCTGTAAAGGGAGGGAGGAAATTTCTGTTACAGCTTATAAATTATAGCATAAGAATACCATGGTTTTGTCTTTTTTATTCTCTCTATTACGTACCTTACATTTTACTCATTTAAAGTCCAAAGCAGCAGCTTTCTGTGTACTTCAGTGCACTCCATTTTAAACAATGTCCGTCCCCAGAGAAACCCTCTCTTCTTCAGTAATGCTTCCTGTTCCCACTATTCCTCCATCCTTAGCCCTAAGCAGCTGCATCTCTATTTCCTGTCTCCAGATTTGCCAGTTCCAGATTCATTAATGGAGCTTACAAGACTGATGCAAAATATAGCATTATCAATACTTCATTCTTTTGATTGTAGAATACTAGTCCATTGTTTAGATGTTCCAAATATCGTGTATAGTCATCAGAAGTTTGCGCTGTTTAACTATCAAGAATAATGATGCTACAGATATCAATATTTAAGCTTTTATGTGAACTTAGCTCTTCATTCTTCTGGGCTAGTGGCACACATAAGTGAGAGTTGAATTTCCACGTCCTCACTAACTTCTGTCATCACGGGACTCCCAGTGGCTTTGGAGTAGGTCCACTGTGTCTGATTGGCCCTTCCGTCTGTCCAGCTCTGCCAGGTGCCCCTTGATCTGATTAGTGGCCACTTGCTAATTTTCTTTAGTGAGTGCTCTGTTTGGATCTTTTTTTCATTTTCAGTTGAGTTGTCTTCTTATTGTTGAGTTAGAAATAATAGTTCTCTACATTTCACAGTCAAGTCCTTTGTTGTTTTTACTGAATTTTTTAACTGAACTTTTTTTCTATTTTCTTTTCATTTTGCCTACAGTATCCTTTGTAGCACATACGTTTTTTTTTTTTTTTTAACTTTGATGAAACCTAATTATCTGTTTAACTGGTGTTTTCTTTCCATTGGGGGTGTCATGCTTTTTCTTTCATGTATAAAAAACCCCTTATCAATTCCAAATTATGAAGATGTGTTTTCTTCTGAGAGTTTTACAGTTTTCTTGTTGCATTCAGGTCTGTGACCCATTTAGAGTCCATTTGTGTGTGTGGTACAAGGTGAGGGGCTGGCTCATGCTCTCATGTGGCCACGCAGCACCTCAGCTCCATTTGCTGACAGTTTTTCTGTTAAAAGGTCTTGCACCCTCCTTGGAAGCCAGGTGACCATTCGTTCCTGAGTTTACTCCTGGATCTACCAGTGTCCTGTGCCATTATGATGGCACCATTGTGATGACTGATGTTCTGTAGTAAGTTTTGAGATGAGGAAGTCTGAATTCTCCTTTTTTCTCTTTCAAGATTGTTTTGGTTGTTCAGGATCCCTTCATATGAATTGTAGCATCAGCTTGTCATTTTCTACAATGTACATTTCTTATTTGTAGTACTATTTTTACAATAGCTCCAGGACACATACAGAGAGCATGGCCATCTTAGGTCTCCACAGGACATGGAAGACACATACAGAGAGCATGGCCATCTTAGGTCTTCTGACCCATGGAACATGGATTTCCTTAAGCAGTGTAGTTTTCAGAGCTGAGACTTACATACTCATGCTGTTTCTCAGGCCTCTGCCTTGGACATGTGTTGTCACCCTCCTTCCAGACTCAGACCCCAGCTTAAGCGCCTCTCAGTGCTGGATAATTGCTCTGGGCTTTTCTGAAGGCCTTAGAGCATGCATTGCTCACAGGCTGATTGCATTAAATACAGATTTCTTTAGAGCTATAACAGTTAACTAGCTGATAGCATTTTTAAGGTTAGTGTTGGTAATTTGTGACCCCAGGAGGGCTGTTTCTTTTCACAGCCTCTAGTTTAGGTTAATGAATTGGCTACTTTCTTCTTAAAAGTGTCAGCTTAAACTTCTCCATGTATCACAAGGGAAATCATTTCCCTTGAGAAAAGGCTCGGAACCCAAAGCTGAATGAATCCCTACAGCTGAAGCTCAGAGCCTTGGTTCACATGTTGCGGACAGATGTGTCACAGCCACATCCGGTTTTTTTCATCTTGCCTCTTCCAGTGTCAAACTCATGTTGGTAAGCAAAAACAATGGTGACAAGGACCACACATTCTCAGCAGCACTTGTTCAAGGCAGAGCCTCAGTCTTAGAGGTGGGGGCTTAGGTGAGGGAAGAAACCCCTCCCCCTTCTTGATCAGGACTTAGCCTCAGCACAGGAGAGGGACAGTTGTGTGCTGGGCTGTCTGTTGGGAGTGGGTTTCTGTTGCACAGAGCTAGCAAGGGGATGACTTGGCTCACTTCTCACAGTTTTGTGCTGTTTCTTCTGAGTTGTCACTGATTTTTATTGTGTGGGTGAGGTCAGTGCAGTGTAGGGTACATGTGTGCATGTGTGCACGCGCAGGATATTTGGAGTTGTGTGAGTGTGTGGGGTTGGGGTGGGATGTAGGCATGCTTCTGTCACACTGTGTGGAGGTCAGAAAGCAACTGGTAGGAATCTGTTTCTCCATTCTCCAGGGGCTCTGGGATCAAGCTCAGGTCTTCAGGCTTGCTGGCAACGCTTTCCCCTTCTGAGCCATTTTTCTGGCTTTCTTTTGGCTTCTTGATCATTAAAAATGTGTGCCCTGGAGATGCATCTTAGTTAGATGTGCCTGTATTTGTTACCAGCACTTGTCAATGTATCTGCAAAGGTTTGGAAGCCATTATTTCTGATATATTATAAACAAACTTCATTCTCTGTGGTCTCCAGAACAGAGGGAGAGTGTGGGCAGTCAACTTTGGGAGAGATGCTCATAGAGCTTGTGACTGGCTTTTCTAGGTACAGAGCCAGATGGGCTTCTCCGGACAAACTACACTTCCGTCTTAACAAACGTTGGCGCTGCTCTGCATGGGTTTCATGACGTCATGAAAGGTGAGCCTTGAAGCAGAACCCAAGTCCGTGAAAACCTTCATTTTTCAGATCTGCCTGCCGAGGGTTACAGACCCAGCAAAGGCTTAGAAGCATTGGGTTTACATGGCAGGGCACAGCCCTGGCCTCATGCTCTTCTCTTGCATTTGCTTCACTTCTGAAAGTGAGCACAGGCTGAAGAGAGGGCGGCCTTGTCCTCAGCACCTCAATGGATTTGACATGGGATGTGGGTTGGACCACACAGACATGCTATTTAGGGGCAATCAACAAAATTTGTTACACTTGTTAGGGCCCAAGCATGAAGGAATTAAGGAGGCCAGTGTCTCTAGAAAGAGTATACTAGTACACCATTATCCTGTGAATATTTGTTTTGTTTTTTATCTTTTTGACACAGTCTTACTGTGTAGTCTTGGCTATCTGGAAGGCTATATAGTTCAAGCTAGCCTATGATCTTCCTGCCTCTGTCTCTGGAATGCTGGGGCTGTAGTCATACACCACCTGCCTAGTATTTCCCTAACATATACGCTAGAGATTGAACCCAGGGCCTTGTACATGGTGCTTAAGTGTTGTAACACTTGAGCTATATTACAAGCTCATATTTTGGTATTTAAAGTACCTGTTTTAAATCTGGTCTTGTGGAGCATAACTTTAAGAAATAAAAGTTTCTGGAGTGGAGCAGTGGCTCACACCTTTAATTCCATGTTGTAAAAGATTTCCATCCCCATTTGGGCCAGAAGTTCAGACCTTGCCCTCGAGGCTTCCCCTGACCCCAAAAATGATTCAGATGCTTATATTAATTTCATACTGTTTGGCCTATGTCTCAAGCACATTACTAGCTAGCTCTTTGATCTTAATTTAATCCATTTCTAGTAATCTACCTGCTATGTGGCCTGGCCCACGGCTCACCTGAATTCCTTACATTGTTCTTCCTCGTGGGTTGGATGGAGACTGACTGACTCCTCCCTCCTTCTACCTGTCTTTACTCTGATTTCCTGCCTATTGCTCCGGTGCTCACCATAGGCCAAAACAGTTACTTTATTCACAGCATCACATACAGAAAACAGTCCTACCACAATTCCAGCACTGAGAGGTGGTGGCAGGAGGATCTCTGAGTTCTGGACCAGCCTGGTCTACATAGACAGACCCTGTGTCAATCAATCAGTAAACAAATAAATAGTTGGCTAAAGGGTTGAGGAAACATTTTGTTTTGTTTTAGTTTTTCAAATCACAGTTTCTCTGTGTAGCCTGAATCATCCTGGAACTCTCTTTGTAGACCAGGCTGGCTTTGAACTCACAGAGATCCACCTGCTTCTGCCTCCCAAGGCTTTTCTTATGCTTCTTGAGTGATTCTGAGTTGCAGGCAATCTGTAGCTGTGTTGCTTCTAGATGCCCTGTCCCCTCCCCACTTTCCCTTCTGAACAGTGGGGAATGGGAGAAGATGCAGGAACTGTTTGAAGGGCATCAGCTCAGATCCCTGGATGGTTCTTTTTTTTTTTTTTTTTAAAAAAAAAAAAAAAAAAAAAAAAACTTTATTTACTTATTTTATTTGAATTGGTGTTTGCCTGGAACTGGGAACTGGAACTACAGACAGTTGTGAGCTGCCATGTGGATGCTGGGAATCGAACTCAGGTCCTTTGGAAGAGCAGTCAGTGCTCTTAACCTCTGAGCCATCTCTCCAGCCCCCCTGGATGGTTCTTTACACTGTTGATAGTGAATAAATTTTACAGGAAATTTATTTTATTTTTTTTAATGTATGATGGAAGGGGGTATGATTAATGCTGTTCTCAAGATTGACATGTCATAATATCTTTATTTATATTGCTATTCTAATTCAACAGTTACATCCAAGGACACTAAAAAGATTTAAAAACATTAGCATGCTTTGTTTGTGTATTTTCTGAGGTCAAGATGCTGCTGAGTCCAGGACAAAGCATGTTATTTTTCTTGTTTGACTAGGACCAGTAGAGACTGTGGGAGAGCTGGGGCCTCCTTGGCCCTTTGTGCCACCACTTGTTTCTTTTCTTGTGATCTATTTCCGTTTTGTAATTTAGTGTACCAAATAATCTGACATTGTGACATTTTTAAACTTCTTTCTACTTTGGAAAATGAACATCAGAAAGAAAAGTGGGAAACATGAAAGATGCTGGGAAGTGATTACAGGGCCTCGTTGCTAGGGTTACTGTTTCCATCTGTCTCTTCACCTAGCCTGAAGGACTGTTGTGTCATGAGCATGCAGAGTGCGTATTAACAGGCATTAACAGAAGCATCTTTTTGTTGTTATTTAGGTGTTTTTTTTTTGTTTTTGTTTTTCATTTTATTTTTGTCAGGATCTCATCCTGTAGTCTAGCTTAGCTTCAAATTTGTGATTCTGCCTGAACCTCCTGCAGGCATGGAATTCCAGATGTCATCATAGATGGTTTTCAACCACCATATGGTTGCTGGGAATTGAACTTAGGACCTCTGGAAGAGCAGTCAGTGCTCTTAACCTCTGAGCCACCTCTCCAGCCCAGGAACCTTGGTTTTTTTGAGTTTGGTCCCTCTCTCAGCATAGTGAGCTGATGCTAAATGTGTTGCGCTGGTACTACGCCTTCGGCTTTGGAACCTTGGTTTTTAAGACAACTTTTGTGGCAACTCTCCATCCTTCTGCTTTTCCAGGAATAATACCTTAGCTTGGTCTAATTTGGACACAGGGAGGAAAGTTCAGGTAGTTTGGTTGGTACATTGTGTCAAAAGAAAGCATGGTAGTTGTCTTAGTTAAGGTTTCTATCACTGTGAAGAGACATTGTGACCACAACAACTCTTCTAAAGGAAAACATTTAATTGGGCTGGCTTACAGTTTTAGAGTCCATTATCAGCTTGGTAGGACATGGCAACAGGCAGACGTGGTGTTGGAGCAGGACCTGAGAGCCCTACATCTTGATCTGCAGGCAGTAGAAAGTGAAGTAAGACACGGGGTGTCGCTTGAACATGGGAGACCTCAATGCCACCTCCACAGTTCACACTTTTTCCAACAAGGCCACACCCCCTGAGAGTGCCACTCCCTTTGGGGGCTTTTTTCTTCAGACTACCACATAAGTTATCAAAATGTGGGTTTTTTTTTCTTTTTTGTTTGTTTTGTTTTTAAATTAAATTGTAATTGAGGGCTGGCAAAATGGCTTGCTTAGTGGGTAAAAGTATTTGTTGCTGGAACTGACTACCTTAGTTTGATTCCTAGGACCCACATGGTAAGAAGAAAAATGACAACTAGCTAGTGCTTCAGGAGTCACCTGATCTCCACATACGTGCTGTGGCATGCCTGAGTGGTGCGCGCGCGCGCACACACGCGCGCGCGCGCGCACACACACACACACACACACACACACACACACACACATGAAATGCAAGTGAACTGATCTTTTGATAGTGTTGTATTCAGGGGAATCATTTGCTTTTAGTTTGAGAGGGAGCTCTGATGCAGGTCGACTCATAGGAAACTGAGAAATAAATATACAAGGAAAACCCTATGGTTTAGGTCATGTCATTGCTGTGGGCTTTTTTGGAATTAAAAATGTCAGGGTACTCCCTGAATACTGAAAGCATTTGGATCAAATAAAGAAAAAATAGGACTGGTAGAATTGTAGCCAACCACGATGGCGTTGTTCTCAAGATTGCACCTCTTTTACAAGCAATCATTACCTGCCAACCAAGATGGCCTACCAGAAATATTGTATAATATTTTATGGTTTCAGCAAACTATTGAGTCAAATTTTCAGTTGATGAAGTAAGAAAATGTTTGCTTTAGGGGCTGGCAAGTTTCATAGCACATGTTAACTGAATTTTTGTGTACTTGGATATCATATGAATATGTAGAGTATAATCATTTATTTTCAAACATATTGAATATATAATAGTAACTTGCCAATTTGTTGGTACTTTTATAGTGACAACTGTGACGTAATACTTACAACTCAGAGGTGGAGTATTGCAGGAACTCTAATTAGCATATAATGAAAACCCGAAGCCAGGTATTGGGGAAAAACTGGAATATCAGTAACAAACCACAGTCGTCCAGCCGACTTGTCCATTCCTGTCTTCAGGAACCCTCCAACCAAATGCTTCCGAGTCCTCAGCTGAAAGGAAGGAAGGGAAAGCCCTCTTCTCTTGCACTGCCCAGCTCTCTTAACTTCCCCTGCCCACATTCCTAAAGCTAGGATTAAAGCTGTGGGTCACTCCTCCCTGATCTGGCTTGGGTCTGTGGTTAACTCTGACATTCCTGATTAATTTTATTAAATATATATCACCACATATCCCTTTTTGTGTCAAAAATAAAGCTTATAACTAATGTAAGAAAAACTATCTGCAATAGATATATAACCATATACACATATAAGCAATCATATCAGTAATGTCCAATCAATTAACAATTGACAAGTTTAAAGAAAATATTCCACTATTTATTCTATTTTGGTAAGTCCAAAGGATTGTATCTAATTCACTTTCTTTCTAACTTGTTTTACTAACTGAAAACTATCTTTCAATGTCTCTCAAACTTATGTACTTTAACCTCTTCATGAGTTTCTATTCTAAAACTATCACTAGAAAACTATAACTATTTCATCTTCAACTCCCTCGACGACCCAAGAAAGAAGTAATATTAACTAAGTAAACAGGACATGCAAATTCCCCCCCAAAAAATGTGAAAAACGAAACAGCTGGCTGCCTGGACAATCACCCAATGTTCTTCTGCATCACTGAAGCATCTATTTTTGGCCTACAGGCCTAGTTTATCTGATAGACTTCTCTGTGAAGCAGGATATTCTTAAAGACCTTCCTACCTTGTCGTGGCAAGGTTTAGCAGTTCTTTCTTGTATGTTCTGCTTGTCCATTTTGGACATCATACTGTCAGCAGTCGAGGCAAAGGCATTTTATTGCTCAGTGGCTAACTTTTACCACTAAGAAGGTCAGGTCTGTATGAGTTTCTTTGATGCCCACCATCTTCTCTGAAGTAGATTGGTGCTGCCAGGAGCAGATGTCCCATTGTCATAAAAATAATAGGTGCTAACAGGAGCAGATGTCTCATTCTCATAAAAATAATAAGAACCTATGTAATTAAAATTTCTTAGATGCCATATTCTGTAGATCTCTGAAGTGTTTGAAGAAGACCTATTCATCTAAAATATATTTTGACCTTAAAAACATATCTAATATGACTAAAGTTTGATTGTAATGTCTGACTACTAACTTGCATTTCTTTATATCCTAATTAGCTTGTAATAATAACTTTCAAGGACTAGCAATTTGTATTATATTGTTAGATGAATGGTATAGGTACAATACCTTGAACAAGCATAGAAATATATGTATAGTAACAAAATCTCAACTTTGTATCAATATATATAAATTGTATACAGTATACCAAAAAGTCCAATCCAGTGTGAAATATTCAAAACTAATAATTGCTTTTTAAAAGTAGATTTAATAATCTATCTTTATATTCTGTCACATCTGTATCCCCATTCTTCTTTTTTCAAACAGGAACCCTGAATCTAATCTCACTTGTTCAGCTTTTTTCCTAACCATAACCAATAACAATCTGTAACCAGTTATCACTCTAAACATTGACAACCATCTATAGCCCATTGAGAGACCAAAACTCACCCACTACACCACTTGGGAATGTGGGCATCATGTTTTTAAATTTACTTCCTGCTGACTGGGGGTGATAGCATCTTTAGGGGATCTCGAAAAGAAAATTTTTGGGCTAATTGTCAAATCCTGGGATAGGTAGCTGTACCATTTGTTGTCCAGTCTCTGCATAACAGGAAAGTGCAGGGCTTGTCTCAAGTCCTGGCTAGAGAAGTCTGTGAGGCTGATTCATCTCAGCTAGCCACCTCGAAATTGTCCTGAGCAATTTGTAGTTCAAATCCAATCTTTGGTTGGTGTTTGTCAGCCTAGTGGTTTGTCATAGTCCATGTGAAATCATCGTTGTGGGGCCCCATCTTCCTTTTGGATACTTCAAAGGTCACATTTAGGCATTGTCATAGTTCACTGCAGAAAACTGATAAGAGACTAAAACACAACACAATGTACCTGAAGCTAGCTAGATAAAGCCTTTTTTCTAGAATTAATTAGTATTCTCTATGAACATCAATATCATAACAAAAGTTTGACATATGTATATTCTTATAAATTTTGATATAAACATTAGCATAAAATTAGTAACAATAGAACAGCCCCTTATTTTTAGTTATTCTTCTGTTCCATATCAGGTGGTTCTTCTGATATGATACAGAGATTTTATATTTTTCTTTAACAACCATGCATATACTCACACACACTTACACACACAACACTTCCTATTCACTTTGTGGCCAGCTAATGCAACACAGTCTTGACACTTGGGATCCTTGTTTTCAAATGCACTTGATAAACCTGGGCGTCCAGCTGTGAGAATGGAGCAGGCTGGCTAGCTACATGCAGTTTGTATGTAAATAGTGATGTTTGCATTTCACTGTCTTCCTTATAGACATCTCCAAACATTATAGTCAGAAGGTCTCCATAGAGCATGAACTTCCGACAGCAACCCAGAAGCTGGTCACAACTAATGACTGTATCCTGTCATCAGCCGTGGCCCTAACAAATGGAGCGGGAAAGGTAATTGTGCGCAGCTCAGCTCTTTAATGTGCTCCTTTGAACAGAGTGGCAGAGAATTGATCTATAAAAGAATCGTGGAATATAAGGTCTGTATTTGTGTGTACCAGGGCCCTGTACATGGCAGGGAGACACCACCACTGTGCATCGTCCCAAACCTTAAGGCCTTTCTTGATGTTTGCCTGGAACTGGAACTACAGACAGTTGTTAGCTGCCATGTGGGTGCTGGGAATCGAACACGTGTCCTCTGGAAGAGCAGACAGTGCTCGTAACCGCTGAGCCATCTCTCTAGCCCAAGGCCTTTCTTTTGTTTTCTCTCTCTCTTTTAAAACTATGTTTTGCTTTTTTCATGATTACCCAGTATTCCCCTTACCCCCCCAGTTTTCTTCAGTTGAACTATCTATACAATATTTAAACTCCATGATAGTGACTGTTTGGCATTATGGTGAATGAGTGGATCACTCATTGTTTTTAATCCATTCAAAGTATTGTTAAATTTTTCACTTTATATACAAAGCTGTGGGTTTCATTATTGTATTTCTTAGGCATTTGTCATTGTACTTTATTTTTGCCCCCCTTCCCTTTCATCTCCATTCCCTCCCCTCCTCCCCACCTCCCCACCACTGCTGTCTTCCCTCCCCCAGACAGTTCTCTTCCGACCTCCATCACACACACACACACACACACACACACACACACACACACACACAGGAACACAATTTGTTGTCCAACTTTTTTGAGTACTTTATTATTTTTATTTGGTGGGGAGGGCTTGTGGAGCGAGATTTGCCTTCTGGCCCGTGGGCCCTGGAGGTTGGCTCAGGCTGTCAGGCTCTGCAGCAGACCCCTTCCCTGAGTCGTCCCCCCAGCCCTCGGCACCAATATCACTGAATCCCGCCTGTAGTAGATAGTTTTCTTCTCTGTGACCAAATGGCTTGCAAGAAGCCAGTAAATGGAGAGAGGATTTATTTTTTCATTATTTCTTTTATTTTTGACATTATAATATAATTTCATCATTTCTTTCTTTCCTTTGCTTCCTCTAACCCCTCTTATATGCATACCACTCTTTGCTCCTTTTACATCCATGGCCTCATTTTTCACTAATTACTGTTGCGTGCATATAGAGCCCTAAGTATATCTGCTTAAGATGTAGAATAAGGTAGACAAGACCAATTACGAGATACTGACCTATTGATTTATTTAGTGATTTACTTGAAGCACTGCTTATATTGCATTTTTTCCAGGCCTGACTTTATTTGCTACCTGGCGGTGAGTGAGCTGGGGAAATAGCTGAAACAGTGGGCCGTGGCCCTTAACAACCTGCCAGTAGCCAAGTCCTCTGTAAATCTGCTCACTTGTGGTTTTGAGTAAAAAGTGAGCATCCAAACTGGAGGTTGAAGTCTTTCAGGAGCTATCCTGGCTTCAGTCCACTGGTGACATGTCACTCTCCCCTCTCATTGGTGTCAAGGGACTTATTCCAGGAAGGTCCCACAGCACTCAGTCTATATGATGTTATCATATGTGTGTTCAGGGCTGACCACAGGATAACCAGTGTGAGGCCTATTTCTCCTCCGCTCAGCCTTCCTTAGTTCCTGTAGTTTTTTGTGTGTGGTTGAGGCCTCAGGTCTTTCGTTGGTTTACTTTGGAATGTATTTGGCTCATGGTTTTCGGCCATACATCTGTCATGTGGGGAAGGCATGGTGGATCTGTGGCAGCAAGGCACGTGGAATTGGTGACATCACATCTGCGCAAGTCAGGAGTCAGGAGACCTGCAGGGACCCCATGATGCCCTCCCCAGGGGCTGCTCCCTCCAGCAAGACCCATACCCTGCAGGTCCAGAACACCACCAGCTGTGACTCAATGTTCAGTCTCATGGGCCAGATAGTACCTAACCGTGAGGTTTACTTAGTAATGTAAAAGGTTGATAAAAAGTAAAGCCTGTGGCCGATTGAAGTTTGATTGCTTAGTTTTGAGTAGTATTTGTGAAGATAGAACCCTTACAAATCACTTCCTCATACTTACCAAGTTAGAACACCTGCTAGTATATCCAGGACTTCTTTTTGTAGCAAGGATATTTAGCCAGACATTTCCTTTATATCGCCACTTCATATAGCCATGTAGGACTCAAATTCATAGCTCAACAAAATTGTCATTCTGATTCTTTGTAGCTGTAACATAGACTGAAAATATGCTAAATCTATGAATGATAAGAATCTGCATTTTTAGTCTTATTTTCTGTTCTATTAACAAGTTAGGATTTTACAGAACTGAGTTTAGGTAGAGATTACGTATTTCAGATGCTTATGTCATATTTATTCTATTTGAATATGAGATATTCAAAGTTAACAATAAGAAAACCCAAACATAGTTATTTTTCGATTAGTACAGAAGCTATAGCTTATGAGAAACAGCTACAGTTGGGCATGGTGTACACCTTTAATCCCAGCACTTTGAGGACAGAGGCCGGTGGATTCTGTGAGATCAAGGTTAGCCTGGTCTATGGAGTAAATTCTAGGCCAGCCAAGGCTGCATAGTGAGAGCCTGTTCCAAAAAAGAAAGTCAGTCAGTCCCCTACAGAAGGCCAGGAACCAAACAGAGTGGGCAGGCATTTCTGAAGTCTCATTTCCTGTGTGTTTTCTATCACACATTGTGAAGGTATTCACAAATAAAAGTGCAGACTGTTTGTTTGCAGGTGTTGAAATTTCATTTCCATTCAAACTGCTCTGAGAGTTTGTCTTAGTCATTGTTTACCATGGCAGCTTCAGAAGCATTTAGCTGAGGCTGTGCTTACAGTTTCAGAGGGTTAGTCCGTGATGCTCTGGTACTGGAGCAAGAGCTGAGAGCTTGTATCTGAAAGTTGCAGGTGGACAGAGACTGGGTCTGTCACCTCTGGTGACACTTCTTCTCTAACAGGGCCACACCTCCTAATCCTTCCCAAACAGTTTCACTAACTGGGAACCTAACATTCAAACACATCAACCCACGGGGGCCATTCTCACTCTAACTACTGCAGAACGATGAGGTCGATATTTTAGATTACTGTTGGAAAATAGAATGTTTTCTTGTCATGCTGTGTTTAGATTGCATCTTTCTTCAGCAACAACGTGGACTACTTCATTGCTTCACTGAGCTACGGACCGAAAACAGCCAGTGGATTCGTTAGTCCCCTTTCTGCCGAATGCATGCTACAGTACAAGAAGAAAGCTGCTGCCTACATGAAGGCTTTGAGAAAGGTTTGTGTGCTGTTGCTGCTGCTGCTGCTGCTCATTCATGCACTTACTTTACCCTTGTTGCCCTTGTGTTGGGGTGGTACATCACTGCACTGTCTCTTTTCTGTTCTTCTTTTGCCCTTGTGTTGGGGTGGTACATCACTGCACTGTCTCTTTTCTGTTCTTCTTTTGGAGCACCCACAGACTTTCAATCCTTTTGGAGAATCAGTCATCCAGATATCAGATAGACAGCTGTAGGGTGCCTGGTAGCCTTGCACATGGGAAAAGATGGAGTGGAAGAACTATAAACCATCCAGAGTTGGTGGCTTTAACCATTTGATTTCTTAGTGGACTCCACATGTGCCAGAAAGATATTTACAAGGGCGACAGCAGTGTTACTGTAATGGTGAAAAATCAGAATTGGCCTTTCAGGGCTTATCAATCAAAGGAAACCTAAGTGAACCATGAGGCACCCATAATATAAAACTTCATACCTCATTCAAGTAGGAATACAGTAGGCACCACATACAGAGCAGCAGATTCCTAAAACATTCTGAATGCAAAGAACTAAGTGTACAGTAAAACTTAGGTTTAAGAAAATATGACATGGAATTCTATACAGTGTGCATAGATTTATAAGAGGCTTATAAATGTGCAAAGGGCCCAGGCATACATATCAAGCTGAATTGAATCTGAAATGAGGGGTAATTTACCTGGAGAGTTCTATTTAAGAATGTTTATATGTGTTTTGTAGTTGAAACTCTAAAATACAAACTATATTCAGTACATGTAGCACTGCATACAACGGTGAAAAGAAGGCAGTGAGATCTGCACACCCACCAGCAGTGGAATGGTTAAACCATTACACATTCATAGAATGAAATCCTAGAGAGACACTAGAATAATGACCATTAGGTAGCAATAGTGGCACTTGCCTACAGTCATTAATAATGGTTTAGATCATACATGTGTATTATATGTATAAAATATATATGGGACATAGAGTGCATTAGGAGGGTAAAAGCTTCTAAAGGAATATACTCAAACAGGAGATTCATTTTGGTTTCATAGTCTCTGTGTACACATGTAGAACAGACAATTTTTTGCATTTAGACATAGTTTAAAACAGGGAAGAGTCACATGTGAGTGGTAAGATTGGGAGTAAATACATTAGTATTGCTTCATTTTCTGATTTTTTTCCAGTGGCCATATATTCTTACTATATTTAGAAAGAATTATAAATATATACATATATAAATATTTTTTCTACTTCTGCAAGTTGGATGTTCCAGAGTACACCCAGGACTGCCACCTCTAGTGTTGGTCTTTCTCAGAGAGCAGTTTCTTATTGTTTTAGTGTGTGTCTCGGCTGACTAGTCAGGTAGGGTAGCTTTTCATGATCATCATTTGTTCTGCTTGCTCTCTGTTGACATCTGTTTTAAAGTAAATATTTCTAGTTAAAACTGAAAGAGTTCCCTATATATTAGGAATTTTCAAGAATATTTTAAATTTATTCTTTGACGGTTTCTTACATATATATAATGTGTCCAGGACATTCCTTCCTCTCCTGGAATACCTTATATTAAGAATTTTAATCATGTTTTTATAGAAAGTATTTTTTTATCCATTTTGTTATGATTTTTTTTTTAAGAATAGGAAATTTTATATCTTATTCTGAATGACTGCAGGTGGGAGCTGTACCCTGTGCCATGGCGTGTGTGGGGAACTTTGAGAACAACCTGAGGGATTCCCTCCTCCCTCCACCCTGGGGTCCCTGGGAGCAAGCTCAGCCTGTCAGTCTTGATAACAAGTGCCTTTGCTACAAGTTTAGATCCTAGGCTATTTATCACTCAATAGGCCTTTCCCTGTTTTTTCATTTTATTCTTTTGGTTCTCTCTCTCTCACTGATTTATTTTATATACAGTGTTCTGCCTGCAGCCCAGAAGAGGGCATTAGATTTCATTGTAAGTGGTCATGAGCCACCATGTGGATGCGGGGAACTGAACTCAGGTCCTCTGGAAGGACAGTCAGTACTCTTAACCTCTGAGCCACCTCTCCAGGCCAGGCCCTTGTCTTTGTTTTATCTCCCCCAGCACCATAGGTCTTTTTCTTCTGTGGTGGTCATTGTCAGCCAAAGCCCTTTCCCCAAGGTTATAGAAACACACAGCTATATTTTCTTCAAATATTTACTTCATCTAACTTAAAATATTTTAGCTCAAATTCTAATGATTAACATGTGAAAGAAGCACCTTGTTCTTTTTCTGACCATCAGACAGATTTACTTTCTGGCACTGGCATTTATTTATTGTCAGGCTGGAAGCAGTGATTGCCACACTGCCCATGTGCTTTGTCTTTTGTCTGCCTCTGTGGTTTCTGCCCTGCCTCACCTGTGCTTTGGTACAGGTGCATAGAGTTTGATGTTGGAGAGGTGTCCAGTTGCCATGACCAGTGTTTTATCTTTGTTCTCCTTTTTTAAATGCATTTTTCTCTTCACACATAATAAGATAAATTGTCTGGGTTGGCAAGTGGGAAAGTCTCTTAGTTTATGATCACACCCTGCTAAACACTCTCATTTGTGTGTAGAAGCCTTTAATGACTACAGTGCTTTTTTCAGCCCCTTGCAGAGTCTGTGCCTTATGGGGAAGCCGTGGCAAACCGCCGGGTTCTTCTCAGCTCTACCGAGAGCCGGGAAGGGCTCGCGCAGCAGGTAAGGCACTGGCAACATCATGGAGTTTGGTAAAAAAGAGAAATGTTCAATCTCATGGGCCTTTTTAAGTTATAGAGTGATGAGTAGTCCAAAAGGCTACAGAAGTGATATGTCCTTATGTGACATGGAAGACTTTACTGTTTCCTACAGGCAGTAGAGACCATAGCAGAGTTGGTTGATACTTTGGGTCATCGTGACCTAATTAGTGTCATAGTTGGGGCTGAGTCCCAGCACTACAAACTGATGTCACAGATACTGTGGCAGCAAAAGGACCAAGGTAGAGCCTCAGTTATTTTCATTGGCTGCTCAGTTGAGTTGGGGGAGGTAGGTTGCATGGAAGGTACTATTACCTTCAAAAATCTGTGTACAGTGATATCAACTTAGATTATGTTAGAAATTTATTTAAATAACCTTGAAATCTTATTTATTTTTAATTTGGGGGATACTCCTTACAGGACTGGGAAAAAAAATGGCATGGCCGTTAAGAACATTGGCTGCTTTTCCAGAGTGCTGCTGAGGACCTTGGTTTGATTGCCAGCTCCTGTGTGGCAGCTCACTGTCTGTAACTCTGGTCTCGGGATCTAATGTGGGTGCTGGAACCAAACTCAAGTCCTGTGCAAGAGCAGCCTGTGCCTTTAACTGATGAGGCAGTTCTCCAACCAACAAAATCACCTTTTAAAAAAGTATAACATGCAGAAAAGTATATAAATCACCAATGCATACAACTAGGACCTAAAGTGGTAAAGACAGTGTGTATGTGTGTGTATGTGTGTTTGTATCTGTATGTATGTATACCTGTGTTGTATATATCTATATTTGTGTGTGTGTTTATCTGTGTGTGTATATATCTGTGTTTTTGTGTATGTGCATGTTTGTGTATATGTGCGTATATCTGTTCCTCTGTGTGTGCCCATGTCTGTGTGTGTGCACATGAGCACTTGGCTCTGTTGAGTGTGCCTCCGGAACAGTTACCTTTCACAGGCCTCTCTAACTGTGGACCTGCATTCTGACACCGCAGATTGTCTTCGTTTTTTCTTTCTTTTAAGTAGTTTTTCATAGACTGGTTTTGTTCACTGAAACAGAGCTTTCATAAATGGCATTATGCTGTGTAGCGCGCATGCTCTTTCAGGCCTGACTTGCGTTCCTCACTCATGAGGAAAGCTTTGTACTTTGTCCTTTGAGTTACAGTAAAGTGGAGAGTGCTTAGCACTGAGGAGAAGCACTGTCTCTTTCGGGAGAAGATCCAGTGTTTCTCTGACTATTTCTGCTTTGGCTGTTTTTTTTTTTTTTTTTTTAAAGATTTATTTATGTATACATTGTTCTACTTGCAGGCCAGAAGAGGGCACCAGGTCTCATTACAGATTACAGATGATTGTGAGCCAACATTTGGGTGCTGGGAATTGAACTCAGTACCTCTGGAAGAACAGCCAGTACTCTCAACCTCTGAGCCATCTCTCTAGCCCTGCTTTTGCTGTTTTCTGCCTTGGTGTCTTTTTCTTGAATTTCAGGAATTCTGTATATGATCTGAATATGATAGAAACATGTCTGTTCACAAAGGATCCTTCATGTGTTCTAGGGAATGTGTCTGTGTTGGCTGCTTTTCATAAACTTCTCCACCTTTGACCTTCTCCTTCACTGTCTGTGCAGGCTCATGGGGGCCAGAGGAGTCTTGAGCTACTGGTGTTTCTCAGGCTCTGTCTACCTCCCTCCCTCCAAGAGAGAGCCGAGCTTACCATGTAGGCTACAGGGAGCTCCAGCCCCCCTCCCCCACCTTCTCAGAGCTGGGACTGTGTGTAAACATGGGTTCTGAGCAGCGAACTTAGGTCCATGCTTCAGGATTGAGCTGTCTTCTATGAAGGCCTTCGATGGATACAGATTTTTAAATAGTTGACTCAGTTTTTTAATTTAGGGTTGTTCTTTTGGTGTCCAATATAAAAATTTCTGTAGTTTTTACAGCCCCTACTACGTTCTATTCATGTCGCTCTCTAAGATGGAATATTCTTTCATCCTAAGGTTCAGCAGAGTCTGGAGAAGATCTCTAAACTGGAGCAGGAAAGAGAACATTGGATGTTAGAAGCGCAGTTAGCCAAAATCAAGCTGGAGAAGGAAAACCAGCGGATTTCAGACAGGCTGAGAAGTACGAGCAACACACACCTGCTTGGGCTGGCCCAGGAAAATGCCACTGTGTCCACTGCTTCCTGCCCGGAGGAAGCTGCAGCCAAGGTCCCGTCAGAGCCTGTGCAGAGCACCAGTCTGGTGAGTGGCTTCTTGCTTGCCTTTGCCTACGGTTTATTTCAGTGGTTACTGATCAAGATCCAACCTATTTCTCAAACAAAATAGCAGAAAGAGCAGGAGGCTGAGAAGTCCAAGAGCCTGCGACTCTCCAGGATGCACATCCTGGATCACTGTTGGCTGCCTTTCCAATCATGCATCCATACAGAAGTGGTGAGCCAGCCTCCAGGTCTCTGTTTGTCCAGGGGGCCCCTCCTCCTAATTCCACACGTGTGAATTTTGGAGAGATATAAACAAGCCCATCTTAAATTTCATGTCAATTTCCCTGTGCTTTAAATAACGGCAACTTGTCTCCTTCAGAAAGTAACTTTAAAAATTATGAAGTTTTCCTGTATGTCTTTTTTTTGAAAACAGTTCCAAGATGGAGTCCTGTTTCCAACCAAGGACCAATGCCTAACTTCCTAGTTACCTTGATCTTTTTTTGGTCTTTCTGGAACTTTGTAACCTGTCCTCATCCTTTCTGCCCTGAGGGCTAAACCCAGGGCCTTGCTGCACTTTCTATGTGAGTGCTCTATGGCTGAGCTAAATTTTCAACCCCATAAATACCTAACATTTCTAGGATGACTACTAATGCTACTTTAAAAGAATTTCATAGTGTGTTCCCGAAAGTGCAAAGCTCAGAATGTACATGTAATATTCCGGGTGCACTTTTTTCTGTCAGGCATCACCAGGCAGATGGTCTCACAGCCTCACAGCCTCACATTCCCTGCCTCTTTTTTTTTTTTAAACTGGTTGCGATTTAGAAGGTAAAGAAACAACTCTGTTGGCATTATGGGATTCATGATTATTTTTATAAAGTTTTCTAGTTACAATCCTCTGCATGTAATTGAAAAAAAAAAAAAAACCAAAGAGATCAAAGTCAGAGCATCTGTGCAAGCTGAGGAGCTGAGGAGCTGTGGGGCCTCCAGAAGGCACATGCTGATGTGCAGCTGGCTCACTGATGGCATCACTATCCTGCTGTGTCTCAGACTACCTGCATCTAGTGGAGCGCATGCGTAACAAACAGGTGCACAGGCCAGCTTTTATTCCCAAGACATGCACAGCTCTGTGTGTCAGTAGCGTTCAAACCCCAGTTGACTTGTCTTTTTAGGGGTGGTTATGGTGTTATAAGCTCCAGAGCAGTATTCTCAACCTTCCTAATGCTGCAACCCATTAAAACAATTCCTTACATTATAGTGACCCCCAACCATATTTCATTGCCACTTCATAACTGTAACTTTGCTTCCGTCTTAGTTAGGGTTTCTGTTGCTGTGAAGAGACACCATAACCACAGCAGCTCTTATAAAGGAAAACATTTATTTGCATTGGCTTACTGTTTCAGAGTAATCAAACTCAGGTTAGCAGGCCTGCTGCCAACTGTCCTTCCCCAGGAGCCATCCTGCTGGCCCTGCAGAATTAAGATTGTTCTGAAAAATATGTGCATATAAAACGATAAAGAGGAGATAGCAGGCTTTTACTGAATCTAAATAGTAGATACATGGATGAGACGTCCGACAAGAACCAGAGTTTAAGATCTGTCCAAGGACAGTTTGACAGTGTGGCAGCCCTACTCACCCTTGATGAGGAAGGGGCCACTTCCAGAGTCAGCTTCACCGATGGGTCAGACTGTTTTCCACTGTCTGTCTGTCTGTTCTCCACCATCTGTCTGTTCTCCACTGTCTGTCTGTCTGTTCTCCACTGTCTGTCTGTCCTCCACTGTCAGGCTGTTCTCCGCTGTCTGTCTGTCTGTTCTCCACTGTCTGTCTGTCTGTTCTCCGCTGTCTGTCTGTCTGTTCTCCACTGTGTGTCTGTCTGTTCTCCACTGTCTGTCTGTTCTCCGCTGTCTGTCTGTTCTCTGCTGTCTGTGTGTCTGTTCTCCACTGTCTGTGTGTCTGTTCTCCACTGTCTGTCTGTCTGTTCTCCACTGTCTGACAACCCCCCCACCCCTAATCCATTCTTTTCTTTCACTTATACTTGTGCTGGCTGTAGACTTGGTGGTAGTCAGGAAGTATCCATGACACCAACTAGCCCTGAGGTTATGCAGTTTCAGCAGGGCTTGCTGTATCATTTGGCAGACTGGGTCTGAAAACATGGCAGTGTATTATCTCAGTCCATCCTCAGTTGGGATTGTAAGGTGTGAAATTGGAGGCGTTGTCTATTGTACTGTTGACGTTGGTGGGGGGTCAGCAGAAACAACTGGCCTGAGGCCGCTGTGTGTGGTGGCTGCCTGGCTTTCCGAGGAGATGGCATTGGCGGTGATGTCAGATGCTGAAAGCCTTGGTCTGTCTGTTCTTGAACCCTATAATGGCAAACATATCTCCCACATGTAAACGGGGAATAGCCAGGGACATGAGGAGTCTTCAGTACCGAGCAGCACTGGGCCCAGATGGCCACTGTGCTTTCAGCTGGTACCTTTGGCAGGTGCCTTGCCTTACACAGGGCGTTCTGTTAGTGTGCGTGCACACAGTGCTGTCTCCTGTTCTTGAATGTCACCTCTCAAGGGTCTCTTTCCCCGCCCCCTGACGCGTGCCATCTGTGCTCTTCCTGGAGTTCCGTTAGTAATTAACACACTCCAGCCCTCTCATCTGTAGATCAGTTCATTTGTCTGGCACTCAAGGCCCTCGGAACCTCTCTTTCTAGCCGAGTTGTGCCCATTTCCCATGTAAACCAAACTGAAGTCTGCTTTGTGCTTTGCCTCATCTGTCTTGGTGACTGTTCTTTTGCGTCTGCTCACTCATGACTCCGGTCACATTGGCACCACCTCCTCTCACCAGCTGCTCTCTCCTGCTCGCTGACTCTTGGATTGAAGTCTAATTGGAATTGTAGTTGAGCTGCATTTTCCATAAGCTGTTATTTCAGATATGGTCTTTGATGTTCAAAGTTAGAGAAAGGCAGGTGGGTGCCTCCTCTTAATTTTCACACACTGCTGCACATAGTGGGATATTCGCCCTCCCTTGGTTGCCTTCCATCTAGTATAAGCTTCCCCAGCCTTCTGCATAGACTGTTATGAAGTCACAGGGAAGGTCAGTCAGTGGAGGACACTGTCACAGGACAGGTGACATGAGTGGGCCTAAGATCTGACCAAGAGGTAAGGGGGAGAAAGGCTACCCGCACTTCTCGATCTCTGCCACACATGGCAGACCCCTGCTCCGGGGGCCTGGCCCTGCCTCCCATGTGGCAGACAGCAAGGTGAAGACATGGTTTGCAGACTTCACACTGTTTCTGCTTTCCAGCCTTAAAAAAAAACCTCCTCTGCCCACCCTTAGGTGAACATGGTGAACTGAGTCCGTGGTCGTGGCTATGAGTGAACACACCTTTATCTTGGGTGAGAGAAGCAAGCCTGCTTGGCTCAGAGTCAGTTGATTCAAAAGGGATACAGCCTTCAATCCATGAGGTCACTTTAAGACCAAATAACCAATACCAGATATAAATTGACTGAAGCCCTGTAGCATTTCAGAGGTTAAATGTTAATTATTTTCATTAAAATACCCAGCACTGAATTTAACAATGTAGCCACCAGTTCATTATTGTAAAAAATAATAATCTCAAGAAAGGAAAAAAATGCAGAACAATACAAAAGTTCACATTTTGTTTTAATTAAAAGCATTGCTTAAACTAGTGGACTTTTCAAATTAATGTTAGATATAAAAATTATCCACGTACATAATAGGCAGCTAGAAACAATGGGCAAGTAGAAAAGAAGAAAATCAATGGCATTATCCTGAATCAATAGTACTACTAAATTTCTTTCTACAAAATTTCATATCTGGTTGATAAAAATTTTAGGCTTTAGCATAAGGTTAGTGTATATTGTGTCCTCAGAGACTGTAGAAACTGTATTCCATATCTAACACATCTTAGTTTCCCTGGAGGTCAACATAGGTTTTATGTTTCACTGTCCTAACTATCATACACTTTTATGCAAGATTCTCTCCACATGTTAGGTGGTTTCCTTGGGGTCACTCTTAGGTTAGGGTTGGAGCTTTTGAACAGTACTGGAGACATGGCTCAGCAGCTCAGAGCAGGTTCTGATCTTGTGAGGGATCAGAATTTGGTTCCCTGTGCCCACATCAGGCAATTCACAGCCTCCTGTACCTTCACCTCCAAGGGATCTGACTCCCTGGGGACACTGAACTCATGATGCACATACTGACACACAGACACACATGTATATATAATTAAAATAAAGCTTAAGGAAGAACTGGATATTAGAAGACATGAATATTAGAAATTTTTTAATCTTTATTGGTGAATATGTTTTAACAAGATTGTATTAAATTATATATGAAAAAATATTGAAAAAAATCACACATCAGAGTAAGTATTCCTTCCATTTATAGACCATTTCTTTGAAGGACTCTGCATGGTATCACATTTTCAAGCCTGGGATTAACGAGTGGGAGAATGGTCATAGACATAGCTTTGTGTTTTATCTTATCAAATATAGTTATATTTGGTTACACCAAATCAAATGATCAGTGAGTTGTCTGTCATAAGCAGTTTTTAACTTAAAGAGAAACAGAGAAATTGCTACTCTTGCTTCACTGAGGAGAAAACTGCAGCTCTTCTGTAACCAATATTTCTTAGAGAAGACCCTTTGGTAGCTGGCTAGGTAGCATTTCCATGGATTCTCAGCACTCAGTCCTCAGAGTAATACTCTTGGAAGCTAGACACAGGAGAGTACACTTGTGAGTCCAGCACCTGGCTGTGAGTTCCTGGCCAGCCATGCTTATATAGGGAAATTGTCTCCAAAAAGGTAGTGGGCAGAGGCTGGGGTATGAAAAACAGTACACTTGAGGATGGTTGAGAATATACGCAGGCTGCCCACTGGAGGTCACCCTGGATTAGCAGAACCCATTGGCGAAAAACTCTCCAGTGATTTTCTTAAGTCCTAATGCCCTCTACCCACCCTGCCACCTTGCACAGTAACTTGAAGTCTGCAGTCATACCTGTTTTTGACATCTTTCTCTCTCTTTTTAAGGGATGGTGGTAGTGGTGAGGATTGAACCAAGGGTTTGTGTGCACATGAGGCGAGCTCTCTACCAGGGAGCCACCCCAGTCTTGTTTTTTAAGTCTTAATCTATAAAAGCAAACTGTAGAAAAGTAGAGTTGTACTATTTATATATATTATTGTTTTAAGTCTCAAGTTAATGTTTATTAATGTCTTGATAACATTGTGTAAAGTATGCTTTTTCCTTTTGAGTTTTTATACAAAGTGCTTATTTGTGTTTTCCATTCAGCGTGTTTATGATGTGGTCTCCAGAGGACCGTCTGTGTTACTGCTTTGGAAATGATATGATAGGGTCAAAGTCTCCTGCTCCAGAGAGTTTCTAGGGTGAATTGGGATTTTGATAGAGCATATTTCAATGGTCATCAGTTTGTGTCATGTGGAGGAGTCCACAGCAATCTGGTCTCCTAACCAGTGGTCTTTGGACCAGCACAGACCAAGACGAGAATGCATTATTACAGGCTGTTTACTTCTGTGTCTGAAATGTAGATCTTCTGTTCTAATGGTGGTTTTTTTTTTTTTTTCTTTAATGTTCTAGATTGGGATTTTAACCAGGATGCCAGACAGTGAGGTAATGTTTACTCTACATCATGTTGCTTATAGTACATGTGTGGTGCATGTTTGTGGACAGAGTCCTGTAGGCGCCCTCTTTGTGTGTTATGACTAGAGCTTATCATATGAAATAGATCAAGTTAGGCTCAGAAAGATAAATACCACATTTTCTCCTCTCTCATTTGTGGGTCTTAGATTTTATAAAGAGACAGAAAAGTGTATATATGACTATCTAGAGGAGTGACGGGCTCACAGGAGGAGGGGGAGGATGGAGAGTTTGAGGGGCAGGCGACATGTGCATGTACTTATGACTGCATAAATAATGACTGTGTGTTAATAAAAACCAGGGTTCTAATAAACGCTCCCCCGTTCTCTGCCCTCTTTCAATTAAAAGGCCACGTTAGTCAGAAAGACAGATTTTGAAAGTTAGGCTTGTGGCAGATAGAAGCTGCTTAGAACTGTGTGAGATGGCTCACACCTGTAATCCAAGGACTTGGGAGATGGATGCAGGGGGATTGTGAATTTGAGTTTAGCCCTGGATGCTTGGCAACACTCTACTTCAAAAAACAAAACAAGACAAGAATGAATGAACAGATGGATGGAAAATATACTGCCTGAAGGATGTGGCCCATAGGGTTCCCAGGCCTTTAACTTGCTGCTGTTCTCTTCTGGGGAGCACTAAGATACAGCCCCCAGATGCTGGATAAGGAAACCTGGGAGAAGGGAACTGTCTCCCGTGGGGGGTCTAGTGAAGAGGTGCGAAATGTGGTCTTTCTTTCCCTTTCTGAAATTGCCCTTCTCACTGGCATCTCTGGTTTGTGTTCTGCTTAGGTCCCAGATGGGGAGTCCCGGGAAGACCTAATTAAGAATCACTACATGTCAAGGATAGCGGAGCTCACCTCTCAGCTGCAGCTGGCCGACAGTAAGTCAGTGCACTTCTACGCCGAGGTGAGTGGAGTGGGTAAGATTACCACTTCTCCCTGACCTTTCAAGTCAGGTCACGGTTCTGTTCTCTCTGTCCATGTGTGTCTGGATCAGTCATAGCTCATGGTGATAAGCCCATATGCCACTCCAGCCTCTTCATTTCAGTAGGTGTAAGACTTTGTGTGTCATTTCCAAGTTCCTGCAAGGGAGATGACAGGCTTGGGCAGCCTTTTTAGGGCTCCATGTCGTGAGTTTTCCAGGATTAATAGAGATTACTTTTGTCAGTGGTAGAGGCATGCACATGTACAAAGTGAAAATTGAACTGCACCTGGTCTCTTTTGGTTTTACATTCACTTCCTGTGTATGTGGGAAGGGCTGCACATGCAGACTTGAGAGAACAGCTTGCAAGAGTCGGCTCTTTTGCACCATGTGAGTTCCAGAGATCAAACTCAGGTCATTAGGCTTGATGGCACCTTTATCCCCTGGACTATCTGGACAGTGTCTTTATGTCTATGGGGCGGTGGGGGGCTTGTGTGTGTGCACACACGTGTGCATGCACAGGTGGAGACCAGAGGTTAGCATCAGGCACCTTTATCCAGCATTCTTTTCTCCAGGTTACTTTTTCAGACAGGGCCTCTTGCTGAAGCAGAGCTATTGGTCAGACAGGCTAGCTGGCTAGACCCAGGCTTCTGTGTGTCTGCCCCCTGAGCTCTGGGGTTACAGCCATGGCTTCTGGGGATCTGAGATCCTCCTGCTTCCACAGCAAGCTGTTTGCCACCAGAGCCATCCCTCCAGCCCAGCATGCTTCACTTCTAAAGGGGAAGTTTATAGGACTGCATTTAAATGATGAAATGAAAATGTCACCTTTTGAATTTACAAGGGATGCAGAGTCCTTTATCACCTTCTTCATTTACTCAATAATTCATATAGTTAAAACCTCACTATTGACCACACAAATGAAATAAGTACAAATATTAAAAAATAAGGAAGAAAGAAGGTTGGGAAGGTGCATGCAGGGTCTATAAGTCTTTGATTTGACACTTTATAGTAAGAATTTATTAAAGGGACAGGCAGAGAATTACACCACTTAAGTTTTTAATCTGAAAAGGAAGGGGCAGTGCTCTCTATTGGGACCTAGCATTATCTGTGATTGTCTCTGACACTGAAGAGATTGACAGGCAGCCAGTTGCTAGAGGTAGAAATGGACTTTGTGTTTTTTTCCCTTTAAAATAAAACGGCGTAGCCCAGAATATAGGGAGCTGCTGCACCCATCTCTTATCTGTTGGTCACTTGTGACTGCTTGTTATAGAAGGAAACAGGCTGGCTGACAGTGGAACTGATAGCATCATTTCTGGTTCCCTGTCTGCTCTCTGGGCTAGTGTCCCAGACATGAGTGTCATCTTCCTATGGACCGTGCTTTGCATGCCTTCTCCCTCTCGGTCAGGGTCAGTGCTAGCACAGAGGGAAGTGGTTGATTTGATAGTACAAACTGTCCTGAAAGTTTCTTAAGAACAAATGAGTAACTAGGGGAATTTTAGGCTCCCATTTTCATGAGATCTGCCTATTTTAGTAAATGTTTTCAGCACAATTATGATGCAGGAATTTTTAGATTGTCCTGGTTTGTCCTCATCTATAGACTGGAAGTAGTGCCCCCTCCACCTCCATGACTTTACTGAAAAGGATACAGGAGATCCTGATGTCCACAGGCAACTATGTGTATTTAAATCCTCCTTATCTGAACAATGGTATAAAATAAAACTTCTTTCCCTTTTCATTTGCTCTGTCTTACATCATCTGGGTTTAGTAAAATTCCTGGACAGAGTAAGTCTGGGTGGGATTACAAAGCTGTCATTGTTCTGTATTGAGGTCTCTAGTGATGAACTTAACCAGAAAGATTCGGTAGGGCCCATGGTTGGCAGCCTACGGTCACTTTTGAGATAATCAGTGTCCTTTATCCATGAGGAGTGTGAATGGAGAATGTTCGTGTGTGTTTTGTGATCAATGGAACTAAGGGAACACTGATAAGCTTGGGCTGCCCTGCGTTTTTATCTTATTAAAACAAGAGGTGGGCCTTCTGTCCTGTTCTTCACCTCGTGTATTCAGCAGAGAGTTTTAGAATGAGTGAGTGAATGAGTGAGTGAATGAATGAAGGCCTTTGGCTTTCATGACTAAAACCTACCAACCCTCCCAGATAAAGTTTGATGTTTTGATTACACAGTGCCGAGCGCTCTCTAAGAGACTAGCCCTGGCGGAGAAGTGTAAGGAGACCCTGACAGAAGAGGTGAAGCTGGCCAGTCAGAACAGCAGCCGGCTTCAGGTGAGTGCCTGACTGTGACCCAGGACTATGCCTTTCCATTGCTGGGGGCCGCAGAGCCAGCCTTCCCTGGAGAAGTGGTGCTCTGTGGCCTAAACACACCCTTCTCAAATCGCCTGATGTCTAACTCATCTGAAAGTGAAGTATTACGTACACCAGGCAAAGAGTGGCCATCTTACTTATTTGTGATTTGAGGTTAATTTCAAATTCTTCTGAGGTCTGCATTTGTTTATTTACCCTTACCCATAATCCTTCTTCTCTTTTTTGTAAACACTCCAGGTGAGTGGCTGTAGGCTTGTTCTGAACACATTGTTCTGTCTTGTTCCAGAGACTGACCTAAAGAAATCTAAGAGTGCAACTTAAAGGCAGTCCTTCTTCCTCCTACTGGGTTTCAAAGCTTTGCTTTTGCTGGACCCAGTGGTGGTGGCACACACACCTTTGATCCCAGCCCTTGAGAGCCAGAGGCAGATAGATGGATCTCTGAGTTCTAGGCCAGCCCGGTCTATGGTCTATAGAGTGAGTTCCAGGACAGCCAAGACTACATAGTGAGATCCTGCTTCAATATATATATTTATATCAATAAATAAAACTCCAGTGTCAGACCTCGTCTTCCTGGGATCCCCTGTTGATATCAACAGGAGGTAGGCACAGGAAAACCCAGGAACACAGCAGTTTGTGTTTCAGATCAGCTCCTCAGATTACTTAGGAGACTGGAATCTTTCCAAAGGCTGAAGAGAGCATGAGGCGGGAGGTGAGAGAGTGTCCTCCTGGGAATGTGCAGAAGGCTGGGGCCTGTGCAAGGCATTTGAAAACCAGGAGTGGTTTGAAAGTCCCAGTTCACCTCAGGTTTCTGGACAGTCCTGTACTCAGCCAAAGAAGGAATGCTTATATTTTGGACGTGCAGACACGTTTCTGTATGCATACATGTGCCTCAGACTTGCCAAGTAGGCTGGCTGGCTTGTCAGTGAGTCTCGGGGATCTGTCTCCCTCTGTGCTGTGATGCCTAGTATGCACCATCAGGCCCTGATTCTTTTTATGGGGCAGAGCAAACACTTCACTGGCTGAGTGGAGCTCTCCAGCCCTGAAATTTTTGCAAATAAGTTATGAACGTCTTCTTTGAAGGCTCTTCTGTTTCCCATTTCTTTTCACTGTCTCCTCCATTCGGCTTGTGCCTTAACTTGGTGTTAACTGATCAGCTAGGCTGCTTTCTAGATGTTTGTAATCAAAGAAGTTCCTGGGTGGCCTCTCTTCTTTGCCCTGCTCTTAGGATGAGCTGACGACCACCAAGAGGAGCTATGAGGATCAGTTAAGTATGATGAGCGACCACCTGTGCAGCATGAATGAGACACTGTCCAAACAGAGGGAGGAGATTGACACGCTGAAGATGTCCAGTAAGGTGTGTGAGGGGAGGGGAAACGGGACATTTTTGCTTTGGGTACAAGTGAGGGGATCACACTCTGTCTTTTAAGGTCCTAATGGTATTTGGGTAACACTTAGAAAATTGTTTCATTCAGTAAAATAATTTATCCTCAGGAATTCACAAGCAAAAGCCCCACCCGTCTTAAGGAAGCCACTGAGACACTTACCCAGTCCTAACCTCTGACCCTCTCAGAGACCACAGGCTTCACTTAGGGTTTGTTTTTCTTTTTAAAAAAAAAAAAAAACTTTATTTATTTATTATTTATTTATTTATTTGCCTTGGTGTTTGCCTGGAACTGGAACTACAGACAGTTGTTAGCTGCCATGTGGGTGCTGGGAATTGAACCCGGGTCCTCTGGAAGAGCAGACGGTGCTCTTAACCGCTGAGCCATCTCTCCAGCCCCCCACTTAGGGTTTTATACCTTCACGATCTATTACATTTTTACTCAGTTATCCACCACACAGAAAGAAGAAACAGAGTCGAAACTGGCAAAAATCAAAAACAACAAAAAACACAATTAGCTTAACATCCTCTTTCGTGGTTCCTATGTCCCCATGCATGCACCATGCCCTCATCTTACCCCTCTTCATTTCTTTTCTAAGTATTATACCATATGCACATGTTCACATCAGAGGCTAGGATCCGTATGTGAGGGGAACAGATGCTTTTTTTTTTCCAGTTTATGTCACCTTTATTACATTTTCCAAGTCCATCCATTTTCTTGCAAATCTCATTTTTCTTTACAGCTGTATTCAGCTATACATATCATATATCTCCCACACGTTTTCATCTTCCTCTGTTGATGGACATCCAGGCTGGCTCCATTTCCTTGCTATTGTGAATGGAGCACCAACAAGCATGGATGTGCAATCTCTCTGCATTAGGAAGTGGGTATATGCTCAGGAGTGGAATAGGGTCCTTTCTTTATTCTCATAACTGCCCATGTAACGTAGGACTTCCAGCCATGTCTTCTCCAGACTTCCAGTAGATTTTGTTTCTCATAGAGCCTCTGTCCGAACCAATGTGTGTCAGTAGATCCTGGGTAATATGCTTAGGTTGGCATGCATTTCAATATACCATATCTGTGATAGTGAATGTAATATGCAGCTTCTTTTCTGTGAGTGTAAGCACCAGGCATTTGGTTCTGTGCATCATCTCAGATAGTCAGTTCATTTCTGTAAGCCAGGCAGTACTTTACCCTCATGTGTGATCTGAAGAAGCTGTAGAGAGGAGCAGCTGCAGCCTTGCATTGATGGAGTAGACCAAGTCTCTTGAGGTGAGCAAGGTGGACTGTAGCTACTTCAGAAATTGTGAAACTTTCAAGTTTTCTCTATAGGTTATTCCTTAAAATTCCAAGGTCATTAAATCTAAGTAGAAATCTTCTTCAGCTCAGAGGAGTGTTCTTAGCCACTCTTTGGCCATTCTGTAAACAAGCCCTGAGTTTTACTTCCTCCTTGTCTTAGTCAGGGTTACTATTGCTATGACGAGACACCATGACTAAAGCAACTTGGGGAAGAAAGGGTTTGTTTGGCTTACACTTCCACATCACTGTCCATCACTGAAGGAATCAGGGCAGGAGCTTGAACAGGGCAGGAACCTGGAGGCAAAAGCTGATGCAGAGGCCATGGAGGGATGCTGCTTACTGGCTTGCTCCCCATAGCTTGCTTTTTATAGAACCCGGAACCACCAGTCTAGGAATGCACCATCCTCCATGAGCTGGGCCTTCTCCCATCAATCACTAGTTAAGAAAAAGCCTGACAGACTTGCCTACTGCCTGATCTTACGGAGGCATTTTCTTCACTGATGCTCCCATCTTGCATATGACTTAAGCTGTGTCAACTTGACAGAAAACTGTTCAGCACACTCCTCCACTTATTAGTAATTTATATTGCTGTAGTGTCCTCTTGTGGCTGAGTGAACATTGTCTCCACTGGATACGGAGTAAACATCTCCACTAATCGTGCTCTTATCCTGTACTCTGCAGGTATTGCCCACTTAGGAGAAGAATTGGTGTGTGGGCTTCATCATTTAGGCATTTAATTAAAATGTAGTCCTAAGAAGTGAATTATGCCAAACCACCACATTGAAGAGAATTGTGTACCACTACTCCAAGCTCTAAAACAGTGGGTCTCAACCTCTTTGGGGTCATTGGAAAACAGATATTTACATTATAATTCATAATAGTAGCAAAATTATAGTTATGAAAGAGCAATGAAAATAATTTTATGGTTGGGGGTCAGCACAACATGAGGAACTGTGTGAAAGGGCCATAGCTCTAGAAAGGTTGAGGACACTGATGTAAAACCTGTTTATTTAAACAACAAAAATCATATTGAGGCTAAAACTGTTTTTGCTTCATGAAATCCCATAAGAAAAAGAATTTTGATAAACTTGCTTTTTTTATTATCTACCCTTGTCCCTGAGAGGAATTGGGTTCTAGGAGCAGAAGGTCAAAAGTAATAAACAGCTTTGTGATTCCTGAATAAAAGCTGACATGCAGGTTATCCATCAGCTATTCTCCATAGGGGAGGCCAGAATGTTCCAGGGGATCACATGGCCCCCAGACAGCCTGCTTGATAAACTGTGAACACTTTTTTCTGTAGTTTATGCTCTTATGGTGGCTATTTTTCTTTGCACAGGGAAATTCTAAGAAGAACAGGAGTCGATAGTTGATGAGTAGCTGGACAGTGACGGTTCCCTCCAGACCGGCTGCAGCTGCTGCCCAGTCTCAGGACCAGACTCCACAGCCCGTGCTGGTAGCCTCTAGGAAGCTGAAGTGCTGCTGGACCTAGTAACTAGCCAGTGTTGTCCGTGACCTTGAGACATTTGAAGTATATTTGTAAACAGCAAGGCAAATACAGACTTTGATGTTGACAGTCAAATGGAAAACAATAATAACCATGGATATTGTAGGTTTCCTTACGCTGTTTTTACTGTGCACTTTTTGAAATTAGGATTTAATTTCAGTATGTAAGAACAACAAATATTTTGTATATTTTCAAACTCAATTATATGGTAATGGATTTGGTATCTATGGAATAGATATATGTTTCTGGATAAAATGCTTAACTTGTCAGATGTCATCATTTCCTGTATTGTCATTTCTTCTTATAATTGAAAATTGAAAGACTCAGATTCTTTTTAAAAGATCCTCTCCCTCCCCCTTCATTTCCCTCCCTCCTTTTTCTCCCCATCTTCCCTCCATCCCTTGGAGGTGAGGAGCCTCACCTCCTTTAGAGCCTGTGGGTGTGCTGTCTCATCTGCAGCTGTGCGGTACACTCTCTGTGTTAAAGTAATTGCTAAAGGAAATTTATGTCAATAAATTCATACCCATACAAACCTTCCAGTCTGTCTGTGACAATGCATTTAGTCCCGCCTGATTTAGAGATAGCCTTTCTGAGCTATCCAACAGTCTCTCGAAGGCCCTTGAGTTTTGCTGGGACCCACCTTTCAAGCAGGGACCCCTTGGTCTCTTCTGGACATGTGCCATTTCAGTGCACACCCCTGGGTGCCTGTCCCCATACTCCACTCCCAAGGCCACAAACGGATGTTTTGTGCTTAGTGACTTGTCACTGTCTAGCAGATAGAAAACCAAGCCTTAGAAGACCTTAGAGGGTATCTGGTTGCAGTCACTCTAGTGCTTGCTATCTGGAGGATAAATAATTACATTTCTCGGTAACTCCATGACTTTATACAGTCTCCTCTTTCACATCTTCATACAGAAGCCTGTAAAGCTTTAAGTTAGCCTTTTAGATTCATTTAAAGGCTGGATACAATATTTGTCTTTGACATAGTTTTTTTCTTTTTCAAAAAGTTGTATTTTTAAAAATTTGTGTGTGTGTATGCACATGAGAGCAGGTGCCTGTAGAGACCAGAGGCATAGTACCTGCGGGAGCTGGAGCTTTTTGATGGTAGTGAGAGACCAATTGATGGAAATCAGACTCAGGTCCTCTGTAAGAGTAGCAGATGCTCTTAACGGCCACACTCTGTTCTTGGTAGGATTTTTTTCTCCTTTGACTTAAAAAAATTATTTTTATTTTTTAATGCGTATGAATGCTTTGCCTGCATGTATGTACATGTACTACATATGTGCCTGGAAAGGCCAAAAGAGGGCATTTAGTCAATTGGAACTACAGTTACAGCCTGTTGCAAGCTGTCATATAGGTGCTGGGAACTGAGCTGGGGTCCTTTGCAAGAGTAGGCAGTGATCTTAACCACTATCCAGCCCCCTGACTTTTTTTTTTTTTTTTAATGTATATTATCTCCTATAGAAACCTTGCCAACTCTCAAGCAAGTTTAATATACCTAGCCATTATTTTCCCTGTCATCATTTATAATGAGAGTTTCAAAGTATACACAGATATAGAAAGAATAGATTCATGTCCCTATCAATTATTAGAAACACTTTGCTAATCTTACCTCACTGTGCACACACTTTTTTTTCTCAGTGTTTTAAAGAAAGCCTTAGACACTGGCTTATTTCATTTGAATACATTAATTCTACACCTGTCAGTGACTGTGGTAAGCACTGTTTTCTGAGCCCATTTTATTCATATGATCATTTAGTGCAGGGAACGTATGTGCTCAGGTGCTGGTGCTGGGTAGTGTGTGTGTGTGGTGTGGGCAAACAGCTCCATCAACTGCCTGGAGAGCTGGGTCCTGACATAATCATGAACTGTCATTTGCTCTTATCCTGGGATTGTCTCAGATCAAGAAACACAAAGTAATCGTTTTTCTTCAGTTTCTCTATATTGAAGTTTTGAAGACTTTTAAAATTATTTTTAATTATGTGTATGTCTGTGTGTGTGTATGATAGGTGCACATGAGTGCAGGAAGCTAGAGGCATTGAGTCTCCTGGAACTGGAGTCAATGGGCGGTTATGAGATGCATGACCTGGCTCTGGAAATAGAAGTTGGGTCTGCTGCAAGAGCAGTATGTGTTTTTAACTGCTCTCAAGCCCCCAGATTGTCTTTATTTTAATCAAAGCTACAAGCTTCAGTTTGAGTCAGGCTATTCTAACGTATATATTACTGAGGGAAAACAAAAACCAGGTTGATATTCAATATAACCTTCCCTTTGACTGTTCAAATGCAAATAGTAGCCTTAAGTCACATTATGTATGACTTCTTTCGTACATAAGTCTCTGTTTTCCCTGGAGCCAATAATGACCTTTTTTTTTTTTTTTTTTTTTTTTTTAAATGTATTTATTGTGTGTAGATTCTGGTCATTCATTCCTAAATGTTTCCCCAGGTATGTAATTCTCCTTTCAGTGAAGCTAAATTCAGCCTGAAGGCTCACCTCCATGCTTCCAGCTGCTTTCACTGTGCACGGGGCCTTCAGGCATTTGAAGCTATGGAATGGGCTTCCCTTTCCCATTAGACAATCATTTTTCCATTTGGAATTTCTTATCACATAATTTTTTTATTAAAACATGTGCATTAAATAAGAGGAATAAGTATGCTTCTAAATTATTTCTTTTTTTTCTGTTTAGGAGTAGATGTGTGTCTCTGTGTGGGGCTATGTATGAATGAATGGAAGATGGTGTCACATCTCCTAAAGCTGAAGTTACACGTGGTGAGCCTCCTCATGCAGGTGCTGGGGCTAGAATTTCAGTTTTCTGCAAGAGTAGCAGGTGGCCTTCATCACTGAGCCATCCAGCACTATGTATAAGTTAAGACATTAGAAATTAAACTTTATTAGGAGATGTGTACTCTTGATCTATTTCCTAGTCTCCCAAATTTTCAATAATTTGCATGTAAAATACAACCAAGCAAAGGTATAAAATATCATTTTAATAAGTTTTCCAGAAAACAAGTTGTCTTAGTTAGGGTTCTATTGCTGTGAAAAGACACCATAACCATGGCAACTCTTATAAAGGGAAACATTTAATTGGAGTGGTTTACAGTTTCAGAGGCTCAGTCCATTATCATTATGGCGTCATGTAGGCAGACATGGTGCTGGAGTAGTAGCTGAGAGTCCTACATCTTGCAGGCAACAGGGAAGTCAACTGAGACATTGGGCAGGATCCCGGGCATAAGAAACCTTAAAGTCTACTCCCATGATGACATACTTCCTCCAACAAAGCCACACCTCCTAATAGTGCCACTTCCTATGAGATTATGGAGGCCAATTACACTCAAACTACTAAGCAAGGCTTTATGTTGTTACTGTTCGTGGCTTTCAGTATGTGTACACACATCAGATATTATCTAAGTGTCCACTGCTGAGACTGAAATCTCCCATTTTTCACTGCCCATGCCTTGGGAGGCCTATGCAGTGAAGAGAACATTTTTGGATGGAGGCTGTGGTAAGCAGAGGACTGTCAGGAGAAGAGCTTCCAGGACTGAAAGAGAATGAGAGACACTGACTCCCTCCAGACACAGCTGGAGGGAGTGATGAATATGTGTCCTGTCACCGTCCATGAAGTTGTCAGATGCAGTGCTGCTGGCTTCTAAAGCTGATAAACTGGATTGTCATGTAGAGTGGGATTTAACATGAAGATAGCAACATCATTGGCAGAAAATGTCTGGGAAAGCACGTGAGAGCCACTCTGACAAGGGGTAGTTAGTTCTGTATCCAAAGAGGAAGTTTCTGTTCTCTAGAAAATGGAGCTGTTGCGTTTGGTGGGATGGTAAGACACTGTTAGGTAAGCCGATGTGACGGTTAACATGACTGCTTCCGAGTTACTTGTCCATCAGCTTTGGATGCTCAGAGCCCATCTTGTGAACCGTTTTGAAGGCTGTAGATTCTTTAGGTGTAAGGCCTGCCTGGTGGAAGTGGGTCCCTGGCATGGGCCCTCACAGTCCAGCCTGCTCTTTCTGCTTCCTGGGACCACAGAGAAGTGAACAAACCTGGCACTTATTCCTACTGCCAAAACTTCCCTTCCGGGATGGACTGACATCTCCAAACCCACCAGCAGAAATAAACTTTCCTCTGTTGATTCTTTTCTGCTGACAGTGTTGGTTTTGCGCACGAGAAGAGACACACACACACTACCAGGGCCACATGAGTTTATTCAGGAGAGTTGCCAGGAGAGTACGGGGGCAGAGACGCAGAAGAGAGAAGAGACAGACTGTAACATGGCGTCTCCTTTTACGAGAACGGGTGGGCACGGATTTACCTAGCTACGCCTAGGGGGCTTACCCTCTGTACGTGTATCACATTGGCTTCACCACGTGGAGTGCCAGGAATCCTTGCAGACAGAGGTAACTAAAACACTTGCACTAAAAAAAACCCTCAGCAAATTAACCCAGAAACTCAGAGTACCTGCAAACAAGTTAAAGCAAGCAGAACCAACTAGCTTAAGGCTGCAGAATGAGCTGTAACCAAAAACTTTCTTCAGTTGACTGAAAGCCTTCTCCATGATAAAAATCCCCAGACAAAAAGGGTGCAATTTATAGATCTGGTTTATGCATCATTATCCCTTAAAGTTGGCCTTGATCTTTAAAAATAGTATTTTTAAAATTTTTTTATTTTATGTGAATTGGTGTTTTGCCTGCATGTGTAACTGTATAAGGGTGTCCGATCTTGGAATTACAGACAGTTGAGAGCTGCCATGTGGATGCTGGGAATTGAACTCTTGGCTCTGGAAGAACAGTCAGTGCTCTTAACTGCTGAGCCATCTCTCCAGTCCTAAAAATAGTATTTTTAAGATTTATTTATTTCGTTTTATGTACATGAGTGTTAGCTTGCATGCATGTATGTGTATCATGTGCTTTTGTGATACTCATGGAGGTCAGAAGAGAGCTGGTTCTCCCAAGTCATACATAAATAGATGTAACCACATTGGTGCTGGGAACTGAACCAGGGTCCTTTGCAGGAATAAATGCTTTTAACTATATAGCTATAACTAATCATATCTGATTCGCCATAAATGATTTAATATTTATTAGGGGGAAGGAACTTACAAATGCAAGAGCGCTTCTAGGAGAAAACAGGACTCCGCACACAGGGGAAAGTCTGCCTTCTCCTGGAGCACGCAGGAACCAAGAGAAAGAGCAAGTCAGGGTCCGAGTCTCCAAGGATTCTGGCCACAGCCCATTGGTGTCGACTTCTTGATGTCACAAGTACTTCTCAAGGTAAACTCAGAATTCCCTCTTTATAACTACTCAGCCCTTCCCAGTCATAAAAGCCCTCAAATGTCTCCATAACTAACAAGAGCCACAGCCAATGGTGAATGATAAGAAAACATCCAAATACCACGCCAGCAAGGGTTGTCTAGTCTGTGTTTGAAGAGGAAGTTCCTGTTCTCGGCTGAGCGCCATGTCCTCAGATACCATGGTGATGAATGGGAAGCCTGTCAGTGAGCAAATTCCTCTGCCTCACATTTCTGAGCGGTTTAGTAATTAGCTCCAAATTAGGACGCTAGCTGGCAAGTATAGTTCTGTTCTTCCAAATCTTTGAAAGAAAAGGCCAGAGAACGTTTGAACAACTTTCCATACAAAGGCTAGGAAAACACAGCAGAGGGAGCATGGCGGAGCTTGCCAGTGGATGAGGCCCCAGCAGGCAGTTCCCCAGTTAGGACCTTAGTGTTGATTTTCCTGGGGGCTTTATTATTCCTGAACTCTACTGCTCTCCCAAACACTACAGAGTACAGTGGGATGATGGCCCAGGAGGGAAATCTTTGAGGCTCAAGAATAGAAACAGCATAATTCAGTCAACAGAATATCAATCACACCCTGTCCAAATACTGAAAAATATTCTCCCTGTCCTTCCTCCGTCCCTTTTCCCTGCATCCTCTTTCTTGCAAGGTCTTGAATTTATGATCTTCCTCAGCCTCCTGAGTGCTATAGGCATGCATCACTGCACAGTCCTTAGATCACCTCTTTAGTTGGCTGAAATGGACAGTTTCTACATTGTATTTTAATGTATGTCATCTACCTCAATACCTGTGGGTACTTGAAGCAGGGGCCACTCTTTAGACTCAGTCACTCACTTCGGAGCAGAGCATCTTGTGCATAAGGCAGGCAATGAATGCTCATTGGATACTTCCTAGGCACTGAGCCATGGACCAGCTGTAACCATCAGTCAGTATAGCTCAGGCCATACCAGGAGGGTCATCTTCATGATAAAAGACTGTCAATCAATGACTGGTTGGCATTGATCTGCTTACTTTTGGTTGGCATTCTTGGCAAAGATGTCAGCTTTTTAGCTCAGAAAATCCCCATCCAAAGTGCCAGAAAACTGACACTTATAGCAATGGCTTGGGTTGGCTCGGATTGTTTTATCCATGAAAAATGTCTGTAGCTCGTGCTTTCTTCTTCAATACAGCTTCCCTAAGGGTATCGCTTTGTCTTGAATGGTTCTTGTCATCTAAATAGACTATTGCTGTAAAGTTTGAGAGAGGAATGTGTTCTTATTAACCATTTGAGACTAAGCCTGACCTTCATCTTGAAGGTATATTGATCCTAACAGCTTTAGCTGACTTGGAATTGAAAAATTCTATGCTATCTGAGGTATCTACTACAGAAACTTTGAGGAACCTTGGGATACTGAATCCTGAATTCTTTGAATCACCATGATTGGACAGACTACTTCAATATCTCTTTTCTATTTACTAGGTTTTCCAAGGTCACAAAGACAATACTAGATGTGTTTAAAACAGAATTCCACCACTGTGGGATCTCCTGGGAAATTCTCAGTGGTGCTATGAAAGGGAAAGAAAAGAAAAGTTGGAATGCAACTGAGAAGGATGTCCTGAGGGTCTGTTTATTGTGCATTGGTGTAAAAAGGAGCTGGGATAAAATGAGGCTAGGCTCAACTGCTTACTACCAGATTTTAATACAAAAAGGTCACTGCCAGAGAGCCTCCTACGGAGCTAGGTGCTGGCGTGAGAAGAAAGAGGTCTGTGTGTATAAAAATGGGCAAGTTCTAGAGCAATGCTGAGTCACAGAAGGGGAGGAATACTCCTAGTTAAGAGATTAAACAGTTTCCAATGAACTGTAGCAGTCTTTAGAAAATTACATGCCTGTTTATTCCCCAAAGTGTCAAAGTTTCCATGAGATTTCTTTCACCAGCTGAACTACCCCACTAATCAAGGCCATACTGCTTTTCTCAAAGATGACAAAATCAGAAAGCCGTGCTCGTGGTAGTGACCTTTCCAAGTGTGTTTATTTCTGTTATGTCCCTTCTCCAGTTAGCTATGGCATTTCTGAGATGGGCTGGCTTCCCTGGAAGCGAGTGGTAGACACAAGCCACAGAGGCACAGGGGCAGCATAACTCAGCCACCTGCCCTTTTTTCTATCTTTCCCATCTATCTTTTATACCTTCCTATTTCTTTATCATTTTTTTAAAAACTTTATTTATTTATTATTTATTTATTTATTTGCCTTGGTGTTTGCCTGGAACTGGAACCACAGACAGTTGTTAGCTGCCATGTAGGTGCTGGGAATCGAACCCGGGTCCTCTGGAAGAGCAGACGGTGCCCTTAAACGCTGAGCCATCTCTCCAGCCCCCCTATTTCTTTATCATTTTTATGTTAGCTATTTCTATTCATATATTATCTTTCTATCTTCTATCTCTATCTATCTATCTATCTATCTATCTATCTATCTATCTATCTATCTGTCTATCTATCTATCCCTTACCTAATTTGCTGCTGTGGACTCGAGAGATGACTCCATGATTAAGAGCACTTTGTTGCTCTGACAGAGGACTAGAGTTTGGTCCACAGCACCTATGCTGGGAAGCTCAGAACTGCCTGCAACTCCATCCCCAGGGGATCTGATGCCTTTCTTCTGGCCTCTTTGAACACACACACATACACACACACACACACACACACACACACACAAATGCACAAAATACGGTGCTGGCAATCAAACTGCAGGCTTTGCATGGTAGGCAAGCATCCTGCCAGGCTCCCCGTTTTGTCTTCCCTTCTTTCCCTCATCTCCTCTGCTCCCCCCCCCACTTTGCTGTTCATTGCTCTCACCTCCTTACCAGAAGGCTACACGTTCTCTCTCTTCCCAAGCAGTCCGTCTTCGGACCCGCTAAATCAATCTCTCGACTGCCATTCTGTGTCCGTGGGGATTCACTGGATGCCCCAACGGGTGTCCATCCCGGGGGAATAAAAAAACTGAATGGGAATCTACTCAAATCAAAATACTCTGCTTAAAAACCTTCATGATTTCTTTTATGCTTCAAACTCCATTGCGCCATTTCCCACCTCTCTTAAATACTGCAAACTATCCACCCAACTCAACTCTCTGGAATTCTGAGATTCTGCGTCCTTCCAGGAAAAAGGGCGGGGCGTCCTACTTTTTTTGGGGGGGGCGGGTAACTGGTTCAGTCTCCCTGGAGAGCCAAGGTAAGCTGACAGTCACCTGTTGGCAGGAAACCACGCTGGGGAGGGGCCTCTTTTCTCCTGCACTCTCCCGGAGGCTCGCAGGAAGCGCCGTGGGATTCCTGCCTTCTGCACACAACGTGACTCGCTCACTCACCTGGTCTTCTGTGAGTGTAAATTTCACCCAGGAAGGAGGGCTCTTTAGCATGACGACCCAGCCTTCTCTGTGGATCCGGCTGGTTCTACTTTGAAAGAAAAAGAAGAGGCCCTTAGAATAATTTGGTGACCCCCTCCCACACACACACACACCATTCCAGCTTCTGCGGGAGAAGCTACGTCTCTTCTTTTGGGGACTTCAGACTTGCCCGGGACACATGGCTTGTGGAGAGAAGCCAATGTCCAATCTCACACCAGAAAAACTTTGGGGGATCGAGGGTGGAGAAAGGAAACGCGGCCTCGTGATGCCCCCCTCCCCCGCCCCCAGTCGCCAGGGCCCTCCCTCCCCTATTCCCTCCCTCCCCTATTCCCTCCCCTTCTCCCTCCCCTTCCTCCCCTCTCCTCTTCCCGTGTGGATGGCCGTGGCCAGCGTCGGAGCCCCAGCCGCACTGCCCGTGAGTGATCAGCCCCGGGGACCGACCGGAGGAGGCTTGGCGGGAGCCTCCCCCAGGGTGGGGTCGCTGGGGCTCGCTGGAGTTGGAGGGCGGGGGCAGAGGACATCTTCTAGGCTCCCCCTCCTGGTGTCCAGGGCCCGCGAGGGGCTGGGCCCGGCAGACTTCTCTCTGCCCTGGGCCTGACTCAAAGAAAAGTTTAACTCCAAGGGAAGAGTCAGGTCCGCGGCAGGACTGTGGGAACCCATGGGTGGTCCACCCAGACCGGCAGAACTCCTTTTGAGCTCGGGACCCCCACGCCTACGATCTCCCCCGCCCCAATCTTCTTGGCTTCTGTTCTTGGTGGTCCTGTCTGCTGGGATCACTTCTGATCCCCTCTTGTCCTGAGACGACCAGCCAGGCCGAGCCCGCCAGACCGAGGGATCGCACACAGAGGTCAGAACACTGCCCTAATATTTGCTGCAGCAATGGCATGCGCCAGGATTTAGGCATGCGGACCTTGTGGGTGCAGGTGTGAATGAACATATATTCCTTGTTATGGTTCGATAGCACCCATTCTGCAAAACTCATAAAAATAAAATAGAATGCTAGCCAAAAAATTCTGATCAGGGCTGTCGAGATGGATCAGGGGTAGAGGTGACTTGGTTTGCTGGAGACTCCAGACTGTGCACGGAGAAAACTCACTCCTTCATATTGTTCTCCGTATTCAAACCACGTACCTTGGCACTCGCTATACCGGCCCCCCTCCACTGCCGCTACCTAAATGAGCAAACAAACAACAACAACCCCCCCCCCCCAGCTATCAGTAAATAAAAACACTGTGCAGAAAGAAGCTGGTCTTCTGAAATTAAAGGCTTCAGTCTCCACTAGCTGTGTATGTGGGAGTTTGTTTTTTAGATTGCTCTAACCCGGCTATTACAGTCTCCCCCAGGCTAGAGGTTTTAATTTGCCTGACTTGCTTGGGCAGGAAGGCTGTTGTCTCTCCCTGCTGGCCTGCCTGTCTGCAATCCTGCAAACAAGTGGAAGAATAATAGAAGAGGCTAAAATGAGGAGGACCACAAGCCAAACAAGACAGTACACTTAATCTGATTGCAAAGAGCCTGTGGCTTTGGCTGAGCTCCGATTGGGTAGAAGAACTGTTTAGTTCATTTGCGTGGCTTTTATGTCAGGTCCTATTATGGCTGAATCAATGTTTCCATGATGGGCTTGGTTTTCTGGTGCTTCCAGAGAGCCAGAAGATGGATTCAGGAGTAGTTTCTGTTGTGGTTCTTTCTATTTGTGTTTTAGGGATTTAGTGAGGTTGATTGTCTGCTTCACTGACTCAGAATCAGGGTTGCTGGGAGCAGCCAGGGCCTCATCAGAGCTGGGATTGTCTCGGGAGCGAGGAACTGCAGGGGAAATATTGCACTTCACTGTACGCTGGGAATACAAGCTTCTGTCTGTTTCCTGAGGGTGTGTTTGTGTGTGTGTGATGTGCACACATCTATGGATAGCAGGGGAGGATGATGGGTGTCTGGCTAAATCACCTCTGCCTTATTCCCCTGAGACAGGGTTTCTCACTGAACCTGGAGCCCATTGTTTTTTGTTTTTTGTTTTTTTTCCAATAGATGGGCAAATTCCAGTATCACCTCAGGCATACCCCGTTTCTGCCAAGTTGAATGTGTTGTGCAGGTGCTGGGGATCTGAACTCAGGTCCTTGAGCTAGCCCTTAAGGAACACAAGCTTCTGAAAATCTTGAGCTGTTCTCTTTCTGTACAAATAACAACGGCATCATATGACATGTTGCAAACAGCCTTTTAAAGCAGGTCAGGGTAGAAATAAAGATGTAAAGAACATGGAAATGCAGAGACTCATAACTGCTTTTAGTACTGAGGCTAAGTGGCGGTTGGGGGGAAGACATCTACATTTGCTCTTACAAGTTTCAGGGGCCATGACAGAAGAGAGAGCAGCAGATAGACAGAGGAACAGAAAAGTGGGAAGAATTGAGAAGAAAACCTATTTTTTTTTAACATGTTGTGAATGATGCATCCATGAACTCAGCACAATCATTTTGAGTAAGTAAGGTTTCCTGCACAAAACTGGGCCCCTCATGAGAAAGACCCCACCTTTCCCTGAGGAGCTACAGATAATGGTTTCTAGGGGGATAGCCAATTCCTACTGGTATAACTATAGGTAAGTTGCCCTTGCTCAAGTCAATAACCCCCTACCCATGCTAAAACAAGCAATTCTAATAATGAAAGGTGGAACACACACACACACACACACACACACACACACACAGAGAGAGAGAGAGAGAGAAAGAGAGAGAGAGAGCGCGTGCACAGGGGGAGATGATCAAAGTACATTTTATATATTTATGACATTGTGAAAGAATAAATAAAACACAAAAAGATTTAAAAAATTAAATTCATTGAAAAGGGGGAGGAGCATGATTCTTGTTTTAAACAGGATACAACTCACCCTGCCCAGTTTGACAGCCCCACATTTGTGTGAGGAGAGCATGATAACCACTACACTACAGAAACACAACCAGCCCCACATTTATATGAATCAATAAGACTTTTTCAGTGGTTTTGGAGCATTGTAAAATGTTAGGACCTCCTTCATTTGATGGCAAGCCCTTCAGCCACCATCTGGCTGGGTCACATGAGTTAGAAGTATAGGAGATGTGAGAATTGTCAAAATGTAAACTCACCCAGAGGAATGCTCCTTTGTGGCCTTTAAACACTACGCTGTACAGAATACTGAATCACATAGGAGATGCTTGGAGTGTCGGGGGTTGGGGTTGGAGGTGTGTATGTGTGGGGTGAGTTGAAATAGCAAGTTATGGATTAGAAAGCACTAGCCTTTCTGCTCTTTGAAAATACACCCATAACAATTGGAATTATATGCTTTGAAATGGATGGGGGGATTATAGTTTTTGCTTTTGTGTATGTTTGCCAGGGTTACTCAACTTTTGACAGTAATGGTAGCTATCATTCACCAAGAGTTAAACACTCACATGGAGTATTTTATTTTAAAAGTCTTTGAGGTAATAACTATTATCTTTTGCATTGTGGAGATCCAGAAGTCAGGATTAGAGGAGAATTTGCTATGGCCTCACAGATGCTAACTGTGGAAAACAAATCTGGAACTTAGGTCAGTGGTGAAAGTCTGCATTACTGTACATTGCTCTTGCACATAAATTGTCAGTATTTTTATGGAAAAATAGAAAAGCAAAACATTTCTTGCTTTAATTGAGTCAAATATTTTGATTACTTATAAAATCTGCTTCCCAAATCCTTCGACTGTCCTTTCTCTGTGGAAGCCTATGAGAATTGCTTCAGAAATTACACACAGTTGGGAAACAGCTCTAGCCCATGATATGTATCCAGAATTCTCTGGAAGCTTCCCAGCCAGACTGGAGTTCCAGGGATCCATGGGATTCTGGTGTAGTTCCAGTGACGAGGCTGGATTTTTTTTTTTTTCAAGTAGAAGAGACACCTTTGTGTCGGGAGCTGCCTGCTTGGGTTTTCCCTGTGCCTTACAGCAATGTGGGTGGAATGGGTAGAGAATCTCACTGTGTCTTGATGCCTAGTTCTATGTAAGCAGGGCAGTGAACACAAATCTGGAAGCCTGACTCCATGGGTGATCTCACACATTGGCAAGGTTGACTGACTTAATGAAGATGGGGATATTTGGCATGATTCTGGATCTCCATAGATAGCACTGTCCACGCTAACAGGCAGCCAGGCCTGGAGATCACATTATCCCTCCCTTTATGGTGCCTATTTAATTTCTTCAGAAAGATCAGCTTTTATGTATCACACCCCACCCATCCCCCCCCTCCTCTCGCTAAAACACCTGCTCACAGATGCCAGAAGGATTTCTCTCTTCCATTCCTCAAGGAGAGATTTCTAGAAGGTTAATGATTTTAATAATGGTGACCTCCTTATTGAAAAAAATGTAGCTAGGTGTGGTGGTACAAGCCTTAATCCCAGCACTTGGAAGGTAGAGACAGCTGGATCTCTGGGAGTCCAGGATGACCAGGGCTATGTAGAAGACCCTGGCTAAGAGTGAGAACAGCTCTTGCAGAGGGCCTGAGGTTGATTCTCAGCACGCATGCTATCCAAGGCTCAAAATCACCTGTAACTCAGGCTTCAAGGGATCAGACACCCTCCTCTGGTTTCCATGGGCACCTGCACTCACATGCTGACTTCCATCACATGCAATATAAAAAATAAATAGAGAAATCTCAAAAAAAGAAGAAAAAATATTACAAGGGTGAAGGATCCCTTCCCAAATTATCACACTTGAAGATTTTGTTTTTATTTTAAGAAATAAGAGATTTCTTTCTGGTCTCTGCGGTAGGAAATGTTCTTTTGAGAAGTTTGTCTGTGGCCTCTAGTGGGTGCCATGACTATATTGTTATTTGGTGTGTTTATCTTTTCTCATTTGGCCAAAGGAAGCTCACAGCCAACTTCTGCAGAAGTAGAACTTTTTGGACCTTTATTTCTGACAACTAATGACCCCCATTCTCTATTTACTACCTATTTTTTCTTATGCTTCCAATTTGTCGACCATAACACAATGTTTTACCGTATTTATTCAGTGTATTTAGGGAGCTGTTACTATCCTAAATTTCTTTTTTATTTTAAATTACATGTACGTATGTGTGGTTGGGTCTAGAGAAGATGTTGATGGCAGTTGAGGTTGCAGGCTATGAGTCACCTGTTTCTAGGAGTCAGGAGCTCAACTCAGACTCTCTGCCAAGGGTGGTTCCCACCGGCCATTTCTCCAGTCCTGGGGGTAGTGACTACAGATTTCTTCACACTTTTCTTTTGAGTTTATTTTTCATCACGTGAGTGTAAATTTACAATCTCTGCTCCTTCTTTCTCCCTGACTCCCAGGTTTTCCTACATATCCCAGGCTGGCCTTAAACTAGCCTTCTAATTCAGGCAGGTCGAAAATTCACATCCCTATTTTCATCATTTTTGTTCTGGGATCATAGGAAGGTCTCTTATACAGGCTCCGTGGTGAATTTTAAAATATTTGTGTTCCTGAAAGTATCTTTAGTTTGTGACACTCAGAAACGGAGAATTCCATGCAAAAATTCTCCGTCAGCACGTGGGAGGTAATAAATATGCTACTGTCTTCCCAAACCTATTGCCAGTGGTTACAAATTAGATGGCAAAGGATTGTCATTTCAAGCAATTTGTCTTCTCTTTGATAGCTCCTAGGGTTAGTTTTTTTTTCTCTCATTTTTTTTATAAGTTGGTCTAGGTGTCGGCTTAGTAAATGGCTTCCAATTCACTTGTCAGCAAGCATTTGTGTTTTCACAGTTGAGTGACCTTAGCTGTTTTTTCTGTCTCCTATACTTGAAATATAGATAATAGCAGTTCCACTCAGAGTATTATCAAGGAGATAATGCACAAGAAATTGTTAGAATAGCCCCTGACATATAAGGAAGCATGAAAGAATTGCTATTGCTTTTACTTTCATAATTTTAAAAGACTTCTTGTCTCCTTTGGATTTTACTGGCTTATGTCAATCAATTTTTGTTTGCTTTCATGCACATAGACATAGCAAATTCTACTGAAATTTTTGTTAACACTTAATATATACTGATGTCACATCTCTAAAAGTTGAACCCCGACATCTCACATACAGTTGAGTGATGCCATCAGCCCTCTTTTGTTTTTGTTTGAGAACATATCTCAGTAAATGGCCCAGATTGGCCTTAAATTTAATGTCTGTATGTGTCCTATGTAGGCTTTGAACTTGCCATCTTCCAGCCTTAATCCCCTCGGTAGCTGTGTAGGTTGGATGCTAACTTGATGGAATTGGCTCTTGGCTTTCACAGTGCAGGCTCCAGGGATTGGATGGATGCCCAGCTCAGCTGTCCAGTCTCTAGCTCATTGGCACAGATCTTATCACTGGCACTCATATTTGGTAGAAGATCTTAGTAAGTATCCCTTGGGTAAGGAGGCTGGGAAGTCCTTGCCCAGTAAGAGCTTCATGTGGAACAGGCCTTTGGCACAGGGGTCCCCTCAGGGCCTTCCATGGTGACCTGCAGGGTAGTGAGGTGCTCCTCACTGGGGAAGATATTAATGCCACCAGGTGAGTTATCTCCTTGTACACTAGGTAGATGATGTTGGGAGGCAGGTTCTATAAGTTGGAGTTCATGATTTCAACAGGCTGGGGACAGAGAAGAAAAAATTGTCTTTTACCTATTTAGACCATGAATACTTTAAAAATATTTATTAGCTCTTTGCATTTCTTCTTCTTCTTCTTCTTCTTCTTCTTCTTCTTCTTCTTCTCCTCCTCCTCCTCCTCCTCCTCCTCCTCCTCCTCCTTCTTCTTCTTCTTCTTCTTCTTCTTCATCCTCCTCCTCCTCCTCTTCCTTTTGATAACTGTTTAGTTCATTGGCCCATTTATTGATTGGTAATTTTTTGTTTTTAATTTTCTTGTGTAGCTGTTGTCGTTCTTGTAGTAAGTACTTACCTAAAGTACAGGCAGCAAAGATTTTCTCTCATTCTGCAGGCTGTCTGTTCACTTTGCGATAAAAGTATGTTTTGCTGTGCAGGACTTTTTTTTCTTTTTACCTTTGTGGAACTTCATTTGTTAACATTTGGGGCTATTTCCCTTGCTAGTGGGGTCCTTTTGAAATGTTTTGCCTTTATTGTGTCCTGAAGTGTTTTCACTTAGCAGTATATCTAGATTTATTTATTTATTATTTTTATACATCTGTATATATTTTTGTGACTGTATGACACACATGTTCGGGAGCCCATGGAGGTCAGAAGATGGTTTCAGATCCCCTGGAGCTGAAGTTACAGGTCGTTTGGGTTGCTAGGAAACAAACGTGAGTCTTTTAGGAGAGCAGTAAGTATTGTTAACTGCCGAACTATCTTGCCAGCCCCCTCTGCTTAACCTTAAGGAAACAAGACTGGCCATGACCTCTACTTTCTCTGATCTTATTTCAACTCCAAGTCACAAGGAAGACAAATAGAGATGTTGGAGTGAAGCAGAACCCGATTGCAATGCAAACTCTGCCGCTAACTAGATGTGCATCCTTCGGCAAGTCATTTAGCATCTCTGCAGTTATATTACTTCCTCTATAAGAACAGTAATAAGAAAACTAATAAGTATCTCAGTCTAGATGAGAACACAGGAAATAGTCAGCCCTGGGCGTATGTTAATATTCACAAATGGCAGTCACCTCCTGTTGTCTATCCTCTGCATAGATTCTTTGGAATAAGGATTGTACTTCTTGTAGTCTAACCTCAGAGAATGTGGCCACACCTCTAAATAGCTCCTCTTTTCTGGGTAATCAATTTAGGATGGGCTTAGCAAGGGCTTCCTTAAGGTTTTGATTTGACCATTTAGTCTCTCTCACCACTTACCTGCGGGTGATTGTGGCCACCAAAGAACTGTGTCTCTGTAATCAGAATCATCTCTTTGCTTTCTTTGTTATGCTTTTTGTCTCTTAAGTAAACCAAACCCTTAATTTCATTATTCATATTAATGTCTTAAATGCACCAGTTCCCTAGCTGCTTCAGGCCCCATATTTTTCTAGTGGACCCATGAAGGGTCTGAGACATAGGACAGTATGAGAGGTAGAGAATGCATGTAGACATGGCCAAGGGATGAGGGTCTCAAGAATTTAAGACCAAAGATGTAATAAAAAGTTTCTGGTCTGCCCAGCCTGTGATCCAAACACACAGACACGAAGTCCCACAGAAACACACAGAAGCTTGTGTTAATTTTATGCTAATTGACCTATGGCTCAGGCATATAATTTGCTAATTTATAAATCTTAAGCTAGCCTATGATTCTTATCTTGTTATCTATGGCTATGTGGCTTGGTACGTTTTCTCAGAGCAGCATGGTTGTCTTCTTTCCTCTGCGTCTGCTGGCATCTCTGGCGCTGTCTCTCCAGGTGTCTGTCTGGCATCTCTGCTCTGCTCTTCCTGTTCCGAGTTTTCTTAGTCTGGTAGCCCAGCCCACACTTCCTGTCTGCCTCTGGCCAATCAGCTTTTTATGAAACCATAAGAGGGACAAATAGTCACAATATCCATAGTTCCACTACACGAAGAGATGCCTATTTTATAATCATTTATGTGGGTCCTCTGGCATCTGTATTTCGCTCAGAGAATGTTGAGTTTTGCAAGAATCTATCAGTAATTATGGTGATAAAATAATGAGCTGGGTCAGTGGGAAAAGGGCTCACCACTGAGCTGCCCTACCTGGGGGAAGGAGAGAACCGACTCCTACGATTGTCCTCTGACCACTAATGCACCACCTTCACCCTCAGCACACAAACAAATATCATTTAAAAAAAAGAAACAGTAAAAGTGATGGTCTGTTCTTAGGTTGAGGAAAAGATCACTATGAAAACAAAATGTAATGGAGATTACGGCTACATTTCCATGTAAATAGCTGTGGCTCAGGCATAAAAATAGCTTTTCCACTGTAGAGCTTAGCCAAGGGCTTCATGGAAGCATCACTGAGAGTCTGATTTAACCTAGGAATCCAGAGACAGGGCTGACGCCGGGTCACTGCTCATCCTTTGGAATACTTTTTTCCTAGTTCACTACAACCCTTATCCGAAGCCAATTGGAAGCTTAGATGAATAGGAAGTTTCATACCTTGTTTTCTTTTTCTTTTCTTTCCATCTCTTCTTCGCTTTCCCCCACCCTCTCTTCCTCTCTCCCCATCTTCCTTTCTGAGACAGCCTCTTGCTGCCCATCATGGCTGAATTTAAACTCCTGTCTACCTTCTCCAGAGCTGAGAGTATAGAAATGCACTAGTGCCTAGCTTAAACCTTGTTTATGTTGGTCTCATGTTAGCATTAATACAAATAGAGAAATACTCTAATCCTCAATTCTTTACACCAACACTCCCCCATCTCCCCAGCTCCAGGCCTGTCATTCATTTGTGGCTAGAGGCTGAGCCTCATCTGTATTGTGAACATTCCAGTACCTTTGATAGATGCAGTTTGGGCGTCCATTCATGGTGCCTCTAAAATAGTGTCCATCTGGACAGGTGCTCCTAATTGTAAGGAAAAAAACCTTCAAACCAAACCAAGCCAAACAAACAGAAAAACATCTTGTAGGAAAAGTGATCAGAGCTTTTACTGAGAATCAGCTGGTTGAGTCAGGGTCTTCCCAGATGGTGCAGACTTGCAGACTTGCAGATTATCATTTCCTCCTGTGAGAAAAGAAATTTCATCCGCCTGCTGACATCCTCCTCCTCCTCGTCAGTCATCTTTGAGTGTGTACTGTATATGTGCTAGAGTTAGGTCACCTTCCACATTCCCTGCTTGCTGAGGTCTGCCTCATCCTCACCCACACGTTCCTCTCTTGTGCCAGATGTTTCTACTTAACTGTGCACATGTGCACATCCTATGCGCCAGCCTCCCCGACAGCTTGTCTGTCTTCCCCAACTCCCACGGGGGCACTGGAGAGGTTGTGTGATTTTCCTTACAGATGTGGAGCTTTGTAGCTTCTCCTCACCGGAGATGGGCACTTGCACCTTTGATGGTTTCCTAAACTGCCTGTGTTCTTCATTCTCTGCCCAGCAGCTCACCTTAACCCCTTCCTTCTCTTCTAGAACTTTCTTAGCGGTTTTTTTCTTATGCTGTGAGGCTAAAACTTCTGGATGTTTCCTGGCCCCAGACTTGGTTTTGCTTAGGACTGTTTATCACAGTCCTTTAGACGGATGTGGGTCAGTCATTCAGCCACTTCGTACTGAACCAGTGCTCTCTGTGTTAGCGGTGATCTTGGGGACAGATCCCTGTGGGGGGTAATGAGGAGTTAGGCAGAGTTTTGGGAAATTGTCCCTGTTAGTATTTTGTGCGTGGAAGGATGGAGCATGCTGACATGCTGCCAGGAGGCCATGTTGAGTTTATTGAAGTCTGGGGGGAGAGAGAGAGAGAGAGAGAGAGAGAGAGAGAGAGAGATTGGTCTTGATGCAGGCTTTTGAAATCTCAAAGCCTACTTCCAATGACACACCTCTTCCAACAATGACACACCTCCTCAACCTTCCCAAACAGTTCTACTCCCTGGTAACTAAGCATTCAAATCTATAAGCCTATGGAGCTATTTTTATTCAAACCAGCACAGATGCTAAACTCTTTCTGAAGGCCTTCACAACTCCCAAGAAGCTTCAACCCCCTCCCCTCAGTTACGGATATTTACATTCTTTTTAACGGATGGATTTATTTTGAGAGTGTGTGTTTTATGTGTGTAGCACATATGTAGAGATGGGAGGACGATGGTGTGAGTCAGTTCTTTCCTTCTAATATGCAGATTCCCGAGAGTGAACCTAGGTCATCAGGTTTGGTGGCAGGTACCTTTCCTACTGAGCCTCTTTGCCAGCCCCAGCTGTGGGTATTTATCATCCTCATCCCACCATTCCTGACTAAGGCCAAGGAGCTATGCACTTGGCTTTAATACATTAAGTTAGCAATTTGAGGGTTGCCCTTATTGGACAGAGAATCCTCTGATGTAGTATACTGTGAATTCTTTTACTTCTAGCATTGTTTTAAGGGTCCTGAAAAATCATTGTTGAATGTATTCATGCAGGAGAGAATTAACATACACACACACACACACACACACACACACACACACACTCACGCAAGCACTGCATGAGCACACTTCCCAAGATATAGATCCCTAGGGGATGATTGCTTCAACTCTTAAAATATTTTCTAAACACACATCAGTATCTTCGTGGGTTACTGTTTATATAAAAATGGACAGAATGCATAAACATGCAAAGTCTGGAAAATTTAGCTCCAATTACATTCAGAAGACAGACACAATGTAGCCTTGCTTCCACATAACTGCAATAGGAAGAATATGGAAAACAAAGCTAGACTTCACATTCATCTTTTTAATCTGTATTTCCTGAGAAAAACACTTTACCACTCTGGTCCCCTCTTGCTCCACTTGCGAAATGAAATCTGAGTAGACACAGTATTCAGTGCCCGTTGAACATTCTTGAATTATTTCTTAAGACAAACAACTTGCTGTTTTCTGTTCAAGTGGAGTGAACTTGGGGCTGGCCAGTGTTGGCCTCATGACAGTTCCTCAGTTTTTGACTGCACTGGGGCGAGAGGTCAAAGGTCATAGAGCAAGCACGGAGCTCATGGGTAGGCTGTGTGAGAAGGCTGGGCAAAGCAGAGGCCACAGCAGTGTCTCATGGCAGGGTGAGGTTAAGGCTCATGGAGTGTGTGGTTAATGCTAGTCACTGTCCAACGGAGGGTAGTGGGACTGGGCAATGTGATCAGGGACAGGCTGAGCACTCTTTGTGCTCTGAGGAAGTAGGGAAGACCCAGTGTAGGCCATCATCAGCTTTTTTGAGTTGGATGAAAGGTGACTGAAAGAAGGCTGTCTAAACATGACATGGATGGTTAGGGTTAATGTGAGAGAGGAGAGTGTAATCCCGTCTAAAAGAGAACGCAATGAACTCACAAGATAATAAAGTCTCTATCGCAGGAAAAGTCTATGCAGCTTCTGGTCAATTCCTCAGTAGGGATGCCATTTTAAAAACTTCTAGCCAGGCATGATGGCTTCTGCCTTTAATGCCAGCATCAAGGAGACAGAGACAGGAGGCTTGCTGGGATCCAGTGGCCAATTATGGTGAGCTCCAGCTCTCTGAGAGAATCTGTCTCAACAAACAAGACTGTATTGGTCAACTTTCTACTGCTGTGATAAAACTCCACAACCAAAGGCAGTTTAAAAAAGAAAGCTTGCTCAAGCTTATGGGTTCAGAGGGATGAGAGTTCCTAATGGCAGGGAGTCATTGCAGTGAGTGTGGTGGTGGGGGGGAGGAATCTGGCAGCAGGGAGGGAGGGGGGGAGGCGCCGCAGCAGGAGCCGGAAGCTAGAGATCCCAGCCCCAGTCACAAACACAAGCAGAAAGAGGGGACTTGGAAGTGAAGCAAGACCATGACCTCCCAAAGCCTGCCTCTAAGGACCTACTTTCTCTAGGCAGGCTGTCCCACCTCCCCAGACTGAGCCACCAAAGGGGACCAAGTGTTCAAATGAGGGTTGGTTCTCATTCAAACCACTCCAAAGGCAGAAAGCATCTGAGAAACGACACAAGCATTCCACTCTGGCCTCCATGTACATGTGCACACAAGTTGACCTTTGACTTCTGCATGTGTGCTTCACACACACACACACACACACACACACACACACACACGCACACCCACAGAGAAATTCCTGAATTATGAACTTGGAATAAATTAAGGCTCTTTAAATTTTTTATATTCTAGAAGACAACCCCCCCCCTCCTTTTCAAGATAAACTCAGATCTCATGCCTGTACCTTTTGTGGTGTGATATGGCAAACCTTGATGTCCTGGACACTGACCTTTGGGGACTGTAATCTTCATCTCCTCCCCCGCCCCATCCCAAAGCAGAGCTCTCTGAGTTGGTCTTAGTGTGTCAGGATGTGGCCTGGCCAGGGGTTCTCTGGGGACATTCCAACACTTTGCACGTGCTGTGAGTGAGGCTTCCTGCTCTGGGCTGAGCTGTACCCGTCCTCAGATGATGGAAGGCCCTGTTTCTTGCCCTTCTGATTCTCTCTGCTGGATTAGTGTCTCACCTGAACCCTGACTCTCAGACTTGCAGAGACCATTCCAGGAAGTGCCCAGGTAGCTTTCTTAAGGCCACACCTTCACCCAAAATGCCTGTCTTCCCCCTCTCCTTCCCTCTTTTCCCTTTCTTTGCCATCTCCCCTGTCTTTTCTCTCCATGCTAAGTAGTACCACATTTCTATTTGTCTTTATTTTTTCCTTTCCTCAAGTCCTTTGCCTTCTCAGTTTGGGTAGGAATGTGAGTGGCTTGCAAACTCCATTATGCACATGAACAAAGATGCCCAGAGATTGGTTAAGTGGAACGCTTAGGTTTGCTGGCAGAACAACCAGGCCAGGACAGTTTCCCGACTTCCCGGCTGGCCTCTGGCCTGGACAGCACGCTCTGTTTGCTAACAGCACTGGATTCACACTGCAGCAAAGCTTTCTCTCTGTGTGGTCATTGTACCAGAAGAATTTGCTTGGGAACCAATCCCAGGCTCTTAGAGAAGCAGTCTGAGTCCATACTGAGGCCTGATAACAGCACCAGAAGCAGCAGCAGCGGCATCCAAAGCTCCCGGAAGCTTTAGATTTCCAAGGCCACACTCAGCATGCTGTGCAGTGCTCCCCAAAGTCTCTGATGGTTGAAAGCCTGACATCTTACAATCAAGACCGGAGGTAGGTGAAGGAGACCTGCGCAGAGTTGCTGGTTCCCATCGTAAGCCTTCCTGGTAGGTAGCCACACTTCAGGCTGCTTACCTGAATGTCTCCCTTGCCAGGCCTCCACCCATATGGCTAGCAAAATCTCTTCTCCTAAGTGGCTGCATACCTGATTCTAAGCCAGTGCTGTGAGATCCTATGCTGCCTGGGGTGAATCTCCCAGGCCATCCATATTGCTGCAGCCCCCTTTCCTTTCCAGAAATAGCTGCTCCCCTGTACATTCCTGGGTATACAGTTCTCCACTCTCAGCGATCCTGTGACACACTCTGGGATCAATGGAAGCTTGCCTGATCTCTCTCAGATTCTTTATCAAATGTTTCCTGGGCTCTAGGTCCTTAGCCTACACTGAGACAAGGAACCCAGATGTGAGTAAGACTCCATCATTCCTAGGCTTGACTGGAGACTTGAAGAGACACCTAGCCTTTGGTAACAAGTGATTTTTGGGAGCTCTAGCATGAATTTTGGACCAGTCACCAAACATACCTACTCTGAGCTTTCCTGGGGATGCCCTGTGCTTCTTCCAGACTCACCAGGTCCTCACACCTACCTTGGGACTTTGCTGTCCTAGCCTTTGACTGCATTGATCTAATAACAATTGCTGTAGAGCACAGAGATTTTCATCAGTGGTTGGATGGAGGTGCAAATATGGCACATCCATACAGTACTGTATTATACAGCCTTAAAAAGGGATGGGATTCTGATCAGGATTACCTGTTTCAGTATGAATGAGACTCAAAGACATTATGCTAAGAGAAATAACCGGAGTTAAAGGGCAAACAGTGTGAGGTTCCAGTCATTAATAGGTCCTAAGAGTAGTTAAATTTGAAGGGAAAGAAACTAAAGTGATCCTTACAGGGGCTGGGTAGCATAGAGTTACTGCTTTGTTAGTCCAAAATTTCAGTTAGGAAAGATCAAATTCTGGGAATGGATAGTGGCAGTAGTTATGTATGTGTGTGTTCTGTACATTGGTGCAGATGCAAATGTGGAACCATGTGTTTGGGGTTAAAACCCCAGATGTTGGTCCCTGTCTCCCGTGTTGTTTGAGACTTGGTCTCTTTGCTGATTGATATATAAGCCAAGCTCACTGGCTCTTGGATTTCTGGTGATTCTCCTGCCTGACTGTCCCAACTCATCAGGGCACATGCTGACATTAAAGATTGCACTACTGTCTCTGGGTTCTTGGGACTTGAACACAGGTCATAACAAGCATTTTTACCCATAGATCTATCTTCCCAGACCACTGATGTTCTGATGCAAATCTGTATTTTGCTTATTTGTGTGTCTGTGTGAGAGTGCCAGATCCCCTAGAACTGAAGTTACAGACAGTTGTAAGCCACCATGTGGATGCTGGAACTTGGAAGAGTTACCGGTGCTCTTAACCCCTGAGTCATCTCTCAGTCCCTCCATGGATATTAATAACACTTAAAATGGTTAAACAGTAACATTTATGTATATTTACCACATAGGCATAGACCACAAAATAGAAGCTTAGAGTTTTTATACTGTCTTCTGGGTCTGTGGATGAAATGGGCTCAGCTGGAGGTCCCCGTGGCTGCAAACAGATGGTGATAGAAAATATGACTTTGAAGGCTTATCTTTCAGGACATTCAAACCTCCATGCCTTTGTCCCATGGCTTCAGCAATCAGGAAAATGTCATTCTCCCTGTGCTCTGAACTGTCTCTTCTGCCCCATTGTATCTATTAGAGCAACCAGGAGCCATCCACCTTCAAGGTGACAGAAATAACCTTTCCTGATGGACAAGGGACAAGGTGAGCCTTGGAAAAATGAGAATAGAGATGTTCTTATGGCCCCTCATGTTGGGGAAGCTACCAGCCTGCAGTGTGATGGCTGGAGCCATTGAGATGTCAGGCAGAGAGGTACCCACTTCTCAGCAGGCCTCTTCTTGGGGGAGTGAATTCTCATGGTTTATGGGAGTTTGAAGGTGTCTTGGCAGGTTCTTGTGATCAGACCTTGTTTAAATGCAGAGTCAAAGAGAAGCAGAGTTCTTAGAATACCATACCACTACTCCCCACTGGCTGACCCAGTACCAGGCCCAACAGCACGGGGAACTTATACAGGAGGGGTTTTTGTGTAAAATGAGCAAGAAAAGAATGAATTCATGCTGGAGAAATTGGTGTGGGAGGAACACAGAGCCAGGGATAGGGCTGGCCAGTGGCCAGCGGTCAGCACTGAGAGCTGGCTGAGCCTTTATATTGCAGGGTTATCTGTTAGGAGCTTATGGGTCTTGCTGGGCAGGGTTGTGTAAAGGTGCCTGGGGCGGCCTTCAGACATGCTTCCTGAGAAGTCACTCAGAGTTCAGTGGCAGAGCCTGCACAATCAGAATATGAGTTTCGTGAGGTTAGTGCTCTTGTTTTGGCAGATCTAGTCATGGGTGTCCATTTACACACATCTGGCCTATCTTTCCATGCAAATAATTTCAAAGCCTTCTGAAATATGATAAAAATAACATGTGCTTTGCAAGTGTTCCTCAAATCTAGAAATATGAGTATTATTAATATCTAGATTTGGGACCAAGACATTAATGGAGGCTGATTTTTGGTGGCTGGTTTGTAACTCGATCCTTAATCAATGCTTTGAAAAACAAAATCTCTAATTTTACGATGGCTACATGGTCATACGTTTACACATTTTTGGAATTCCATGGGGGTGGTAAGGACAAAAGCAAGCACAATTATGTTTTTCATTTGGTAGGCGGAGCTGATGTATAGATGTGGGTGTTTCTGGTCAGTTACAGCCCTGGAAAAAACCCTCAGATTCATTTGCTATGGAGCATGCATGCAGCCATGATTACCCAGAACCCACCTTAGTGATGATTAGCACAGGGGACTGATTTTGTTCCGTGAGTGACTAAGGCCTCACAGCAAACCATCTTCACACTGTGTTGACACGCACATGACCCCAGTCAATAGAAATGTGGGCAGATTCTAATCACCATTTGATTTACTGCTGCATCTCTGCCAGATCAGACATAAGCTCCAAGTCGGGGGCTTGGCTGGCTGTCCTCTCTCAGCCTTCTGTGGGTGTTAGCAGTGAACAAGCATATTTTATCCTCCACTTGCTGTTTTCTTTGGCTTTTCTGCCAGGCTAGACACTCCTTAGGAGCAGGCTCCTGTAGCAGAGGCCATCTTCGTGTCTCTCACTGTCTTTTCACAGATGCTGTCTCCGCTGCTCAGTGTGCTATAACAAAAATGTTCACCTCCAGAGAGCTCGTACATAGAATAGTTCCTGCTCACAGCCCTGGAGGCTGGTAAATCAAAGAGGAAGATTGCAATAAGCTTGATGTCATGATGTCACATGACAGAACTTAGCAAATTTGGTAGGGCCTTCTTATAAGGGTATCAGTCCCACTCATGAGGAGGGGCCCTCAGGACATAGTCTCCCCTCCACAGACTCAGTCCTGTCACACTGCAGATTAAGTTTCAGAACAGAGGTGTATGTGAGGTGCAAACAAGGGTTCAAACATAACCGTAGCAACATCTCACATCTCATCTGAGGAGATAGAAGCTCAGGGAGCTGAGGTCACTTTCTCCAGACACAGCAGCTGCACTGCAGGATTCGAACACTAAACTCAGACTTTGCCTGTCACCAGCCAGGCATTACAGGGCCTGTGTGTTCTGGGGTGCATAACTCAGAAGGCAGAACTGCAATCTTCACTCAGTGAGAAGCTGGGGTATACAAGGTTGCATTTTAAAGGTTTCTCAGAAGAATTCAGAATTAAAGCCCAGGAACTGTGGTTGTCTGGCAACCCCCACCCTTCTTCCCAGGATAGTGTCTTTTCTTATTTCTCTCTGACCATATTTCTCTTTCCCACTAAATTGCCCACGACAGCCAGATGCCAGAAAGCTTCCCTGAAAGCAGGCCTTGTGTGAGGCACTCACTCCAGTACAGAATGCTTGTCTGTCTCCTTCTGATGGCCAGGGTGGATGGAATTTTCTGGAGAGTGGGCAGCCCTGGGGTCCTTTTAACACAGAAGCCGTTAGATCATGAAGAAGACCATTGTCAGGACTGTGGTGAACCTGTGAACACAGGGATTATACAGGCTCCTGAAGATGCAGACATGCCATGGACCCAGCGCCGCTGCAGGCTGAAGGGGCCACATGCTGTCTCTGCTCAAGAAGGCAGCTTGGTCTTTCCAGACCTAACCACCTAATCATGAACCTCCATATCTTTGTTGTCCTTGGTCTCAGCGCAGCATTGACATAGGTCTTTCTCAGTATTTCTCTCTCCTTTTCTCTTCCTGTAAAGTGGCCCAGCTTCAACTGAGACTTTTACCTTTCTCTACTGCAAGGGGTAAACCCTTTCCTAGATTCTCCACTTCATGTCCAGCCTCTGCTCTTTAGATACTTTCTTTGGTATCTGGGTTCTCAGTAGACGTTTCTACTGAGACAAACCTCAGACTAACCAGTGTGCTGTAAGGAGAAGTGATGAGCTGTGGGCCATGGTGTAGGGAGGAGGCAGCTGTGGTCCCATGGCCACAAACAGAAGGCATACTGAGTATTGTGAAGCCTTCTAGAGCCCCACCCTTATGGAACAGTCTGAATCTCTCTCACCCATTACTGGTTCTGTTCCTTGGCCAGGATCGGCCATGGCCTGAGGGCAGCAGGCTGAAGTGTTGTGGCCAGATGGATAGTGATATCAGCTCTAGAGTTACCCTCAGTGCCTAGGGGATGCTTTTGCATGCTTGCTCCAGTCAAAGGCAAAATCATTCCATGTGGAAGTTCTTTGGTCCCTTGTCTGGGAAAGCAGAGGTTAGGCTATTACTCTGTATTAAGCACAGAGTAGTACTTAGGCTACTGTTGTGACAAGGAAGAGACTTGGAGCTATGCTTGGAGCTAAAAGCCTATGAGTTCAAAGACACCACCGTGGGCCCAGAGCCAAACCTCAAGGGTCTAATAGAGAAGTTAGCAACAGATGATCATCATTCACCTTGACCGTGTGTACTCCAGTTCTGTGTTCTGATACCACATAGATTCTGATGGAAAGCAACGTGTTTCTCCCTCCCTGTGGAGGCTCCTGGATACTTGAACAGGCTTCCTTAATTCATTAGAACATGCCTGTTGGAAGAGGTTGCAATGAAGAGATCTTTTAGATCATGACTTTGCAAGGACACTGGATATAAGGTCTTTTCCTTTATTTTCACTACTGACTTCTTACTTTGAGACTTGGTTTCAGGCTGGAGGGGTAGCTCAGCCATTAAAGGCTTGGCTGACAATCATAAATATAAGAGACATGGTGTCTTCAGCATCTCTTCTCTGTCTGGAGGCCAGAAGTCTGGGTTCAGGATGCCAGCAAGGTTGGGTTTGGAGAGGGCTGCAAACGGTCAACTCTTATGGTAGTCACACGGAAGAGAGACTGTATTCGTTATTCTTTCACTACTGTGGCAAGATGCCTGGTAAAAATAACCCAGGGAAGGGCTTATTTTCGTTTACAGTCTGAGGATGAGTCCGTCATGGCGGCAAGAACATGAGGGGCCGGTCACGTTGTATTCATTGTCAGGAAGAAGAAAGTTGAAGGCTTGGTGCTCATCTCACTTTTTTGTTTCTTCATTTAGTGTGATAGCCCAGCCCAATGATGGTAGCACCCATATTTATGGTGGGTCTCTCTTCTACAGTTAAGAAATTCCTAGAAATCTCCTTACAGACACATCCAGAGGTGTGTTTCTATGGTGACTGTAAATCCAGTTAAGTTGATAATGGAGGTTAACCATCAGAGCCAGCCAGCTGGTTTCTGCTTGCCTCCTCTTCCTTTCTACTCTGTTTTACACTAATTCATTCATAAGTGCCTCACCTTCATGACCTACTCATCTCCCAGATGCCCTATCTCCAAATACTATCACATTTGGATTAAGGTTTCAATGTGTGAATTTCATGGAGGTGCAAACATTTAGCAAATAGCAAAGGAACATCCCTGAGCAGGGATTCAAGCACCAGGAGCCAAGACAGGAACTGTACCATCACATCCTGAGGCCGGGGTAGAGCATGGTCACATGTTAGGCCGAGTAGAGGCAATTACAGGTAGGGCTTCCTACCAGTCTGGGCTAACACTTCTCTAGACTCCTGGGCTCTTATCCTTCCCCTTCACTAGAAGAAAGTGTGTGTTCCGAGGTCTAAGGGTGGAGAAGAAGGGGCGGGAGAGAGGAAGGGAAACTTTCATGGATCCTACTGTGAGACAATTTACATCAGGTAAATATTCATCTGCTTGTTTATTTAATTCCTGTTTTAGGATGGTCTCACTCTATAACCCAGGTTGACCTGGTAAGTTCACTGTGTAGTCCATCGTGGCTGTAGGTTTAAGGCAATCCTCCTGCCTCAGCCTCCCAAAGGCTGAGAGTACAGATGTAAGGCACCATGCCCCACTTGGGAAGTAGTGTTCATGTTACATTGTACAGATGAGAAACTGGGGCTCCAGGGTTTCTGCTGTGCATGTTTCTGTAGCATGTACAATAGAATGCACATTCAGATGTTATGATGAGAAAGCTAAAATTATATGGCGGGCATACAACCCTGTGGTAGAGTTCATGCCTAGGAGTAGGGTCCTGAGTTCTAACCACAACGAAACAAGATAACAACACAACACAACCAGACAGCCCCCCCCTCCAACAATAACAATTTAAGTCATAATGCCTACCCAACTCCAAGACCCCTCTGGGACAGTTTGGTCTGCTGACAAGAATGGATTTTTGTTGTTTGTTTGAGACAGGGTTTCTCTGTGTAACAGCTCTGGCTGTCCTGGAACTCACTCTGTAGACCAGGCTGGCCTTGAACTCACAGAGATCTGCTTGCCTCTGCCTCCCAAGTGCTAGGTTTAACTAGAAATGTAGTAGCAAGGGAAATGTAGTATGAGTTCAATTGTCTTCAGCTTAGCATTGAAAGCTGAACTACAAAGCAGGAGTGGATGGTCCCCAGGAGTCTTGAGTGGTCACATACCTCCTTCATTAGATTGAGATCCTGCCCTCGCTTGCCTAGGATCCTGTCCCAGGAGCTAGTGGATACAGTCTTTAGGGAGTCCTGAGTTTCCCCAGGCAGGCACTCTGAGGGAGTCTGTGACATCCTAAGAATGAGGCCCCAAATGTTATAAAATATTCACATTTGCTCACGCCTCAATGGGCACAGTTGACGGGGTTCTTTTAGAAGCAGACTTTCTCCTAGGGGAGAAAATATCTGTCACTACTCTTGAAGTCAAGGAGATGAATAAACAATAAAACAAGCTTCAGAAAAGAGCCAGGATCCAAACTTGCCTTGGAAAAGTGAAGGGCACGGTGGGCTGGGGGGAGGGGGGCGGCGGCAGGGAGCTGACACCAAAGCCGATAATTTTTGTAGGCTCTGTAGCTTGTGCTATGGTTTAGCTTTGTGCAAATGGTATTTCCTGTCACATGACTAAAACACCACACATGTTTGTGATTGAATAGTGTGGCCTGTACAACATATGTGCTGCCTGTGGGAGCTCTGATGACCTAGATAAAGGCAGGGTATGCTCATGCGCCTTTCTCTCCTTCGAGGGAACACTTCTCTGTGAATGATCATCACACCATCACAGCAAATGTCTGGCGGAAAATCTTCATGATACCCTCCAGTTAGACTTTGCTTCCCTAGTACCAATCCCGTAACAGCAGCTAATGGGGATCCCGACCCCTCCACTGCACACGGCCAGGGGCTTTGCAGAGGCAGCCAGCATCCAGCTGGTTACAAAGATGCTTTGGAGGAGTCTGGCATGCAGGAATCTGAGAATTCCTTATTTGGGAGAGCAGCCAATGAAACCACACAGATATTGACCTTAAGACATTCTCTAGATTATACAGCATTGTTCCAGAGCAGAGGCACAGGCGACTAAGCTCAGCCTTGGCAGAAGCAGGAGTCTGGAGCAGGGGTCCACCTGATCATCACAATGGGGTCCTGCTGATAGGATGGTAGGCAATGCATTCCTAAACTCCCAGGGAGCAGGCTTCACCCCTCCCCCAGCATCTTACAGAGGAACCAGATACTAGGGACCAGTAAGAGGAGTCCACTTCTCTCCACAGACACACAATGATGTGGGGACAAAGTTTTTAGCCACAGGTGATCTGGAATGCTGCTTCACAAGCCCTCCAGTTGGATTTCAACAATCTGCAGGAGAACTTTGTTCCTTTTTTGAATTATTTCTGAAGAAAGGCCGAGGAAAAAGGTAGGTAAAATAGAAGTGCTTAGGGCAGAGAAAGGCAGGATAAAGTTAGCCTGGGACATTGTGTGTGTGTGTGGGGGGGGATTGTGTGAGGGGTCAGTCTGAATCTGGATGATCAGTTAGTGCACCAAGATGGCCGGACAGGAGCCCAGCGGGCTGAGTTATTAAAACTCGTCTCAGAATGAAGTCTGACTGTGGCTGGGTTGTAGTTCTTGAGCAGTCTTGGGGGAAATCTGTCCCAGAGTTTGCCTTTCCTATAGCCTGTTAGTCCAAGAGCATTTATAGATGAGAAACAGGCTCGTCCCTGGCCCATCCTTCTGTTTTAGAGTTTCTGGCTCCAGGAAAAGACGAAGCTGTTTCCTTAGCGAAGGGTGTGGTGGTAACGGGACACACTGCCAGGGGTCATTAGGTCTCTGGATCTTGGGAGTATGTGACTTTTGGTGGCACAGACCTCTGGTCACAGCCAGTCTCTTTCTTTTGCTAGCTAGGTGACTTTTGGCAAGTAGCTTAACTTTCCTGGCTCCTCTGAAGCTGTGGGTGTAAACAAGCCGCATGGCAAGTGTTTGCTTCCTTACTCGAAAATCCAAAGACTCTTTGAACTGGGGAAGGTTACATAGTGATTTACTTTAGAAAAAGGAGACAGGTCTTCATGAGGTTATTTACATCAACAATGTATCGACTTCTGTGTTTTTGCCAAGTGTCTGAAGGTAAAGTAGAAAATGCCTTTATAAATGAGACATGATCCTTGCTTAAAGAAACGTCACTCTGACTCCCAAAGAACATATGTGGTGATATGGTTTTCACATAGCAGCACTCCTTATTCACAAGGCATGCTGCAATGTTATTATAGTTGGAGAGGCTTTGCTGCTTTTATTTCTGTGCAGGTTGTGTGTTTGGTGCACGTGTGCATGCACACGTTACTGTGTATGAGTGCAGGTGCTGGTGCCATATTTCGAGTGTGGGAACTAGAGTACAACCTCTGTCTTCCACTTTGTTTGAGGTAGGGTCTCTCTTATTGTTTGCCTCTGTATACACCAGGCCATGCTAGGTGAGCTTCTAGGAATCATATTTTCCTGCCTGTCACCTGACCACTTGAATGCTGGGGACCCCCTCCCCATTCTGTGCCTGGCTTTGTGTGGGTCCTAGGGATTCAAACTTTACTCAATGAGATATCTCCTCAGCCCGGGTATTATTATTTTTTATTTACTTTAAACAATTCGTGTTTATTTCTGTAATAATTCAGTTGGTTTCCTAACTGGCAGAAAGAGGAATACAATGCATCCCTTTTTTCCTCCCTGTAACCTATTCTGTTGCTCACACATCATTTAAGAATGGGGCTGGAGAGATGGCTCAGTGGTTAAGAGCACTGACTGTTCTCCTGGAAGACCTGAGTTCGATTCCCAGCATCCATATGGCAGCTAATAACTGTAATTCCAAGATCTGACAACCTTACACAGTTACACATGCAGGCAAAACACCATTTCACATTAAAAAAAAAAAAAAAAAAAAGGATGGGGTGGGAATAATTATTGTGTGAATCCTTTGATTTGGAGGGTGTTAAACTCTTGGCATATCGAAGTCTGCTCCTGAATGCACCTGCTTCACTGGTTGGTGCCTCCCCCAGTCATGGTTTTCTGTTGCCTTGCTTTCTCTGATGTGAATAGCCAAATGCAGCTACTTTACTTTGTTCTCAAGTTCAGTCAGCCTTGAAACAGGCTGCTGTGAATAGAAAGTCTAACAGTTTTTATAGAGAAGCAAACATCTCCTTTTGGAAGCTTAAATATCAAAAGTGGATTGCTAGATATCCACCACAGTAAATTATCTATTTGTGCCCTAGACAGAATCTTGGTGTCTTGCCTATGATTGAAACTGTGTTCTAGGAGTCAACCTGGCTGGGTTGAGATGCTGCCTAAGAATGGCTCTGTCATTGATGACACTTGGGGTAGGGTGGGGCACAGGAGTGTGTCCAGGTCCAAAGGGACTTCTAAGGCAGGGAAAATCAAACTCCCAGCCCAACAAAGGTTAAAGACAGGTTGCAGCCTTTCAGGGCTCAGAAGCAGCTGGGGGCGGGAGTTTAGGTAGCTCTGCCCCCAGCTCCCAGCTGGCGAGATCCCTGGTGCTTCCCACCCCTGTCAGAGGTCCAGGGGCTTCTGGGGTGGAGATGAGGGTTGGAGGAAGGACAGCATTGGGTGGAACTGGCCTCGGTTGTTGACATTGGACCAAATGACTGTAGGACAGAAAGATGAGGTCATACCAAGGGAGGGAGGTAAGAGACGGGGAACAGTACGGGGAGGCGACCAGAGGGGTGATGGGGTTGGAGCTCAGAGGGAAACAGACCCGCCTCCCTCCCACTGCGGTCCAATCTGCAGAGCACTGGAGATCTCGGAAGAAGAAGAGCCAAGCTGTGGGTTGGGGAGCCAGGATCGACAGCTCTTTGCAGGGATTTGGGGTTCAAATAGGTATTTTATAAAGTGTGCTTAAAAAAATAGTGAACAGAGGGAGGGCCAATTACAAAGCAATAGGGCTCATTTTCTTGTGCGTATTATAATCAGTTTCTTTGTCTCACAAGGGCATAACAAGGAAAAATAAACGACACCGATTTTCCCAAGCTACCCAGGGAAACGCGAGGGAAAAAAATGGCACGCGTGGATCCCAGCAGGACTGCGCTGCGGCCTCTCTTCTCTTTGTTCTAACATAATAAATTTGGCTGGAGTAAATATTTGCAGGGCATCTCGCTCTCAGGCTCTCCCTCCGAAGGGCTAGGGCTGTCAGGCCTGGATTCCATCTGAGGATGGGGTGGGGATGGGTCTGCGCCCCCTGAACCTCCTGGCAGCTCTGCTGGTTTCCAGGGACCAGTGCTTTGATCATTCTTCTGCAGGGTGGAACCCGACAGTCAGGTGCCTCAGGGTGTGGGTTCAGAGACCCCAGGAATGCTCAGAGGAAGAATGACCCAGCATTTGACTTCAGCTCGGCTCCAAGCTCTCTCTTCTGTTTCTTTGTGGTGGCTCCTTTTCAAGCTTGAGTAATTATACACAAGCAGGGGGCCCAGGGAAAAAAGAAGCCTTACCCAGGAGCATCGTGCCAGCAGGTTCTCAGGTTTCCTGTTCAGTGAGGTTCCTGAGGCTTTGCTTTCTGGCAGTTTTAAAAATAATGGATGTAGTTCAGTGGTAGAATGTTTGCCAAGTATACCAAGGCCATGGATTTGTATTCCCAGAACTGGGTTGCCCAAGCATTGAGGCCCTGGAACTGAGTTGGGAACCTTTTTGCTTTTGAAAAAAAAGATTGAGTATCAATTACCATAGAATTGCTTTAGAGTTTGGAAGAGCCCCCCACCCCCAATAGCTCCAATGATATTTGGAAAGACTGGGCACACAGCCAGCCTGTAACAGAGCAGTGACCAGGACTTGGGTGACTTCACTGTCTTAGGGTTTCTATCACTGTGACGAAACATCATGAACCAAAGAGCAAGTCGGGGAGGAAAGGATCTATTTGGCTTGCACTTTCATATCTTGTCCATCACTGAAGGAAGTCAGGACAGGAACTCAAACAGGGCAGGATCCAGGAGACAGGAGTGATGCAAAGGCCATAGAGGGATGCTACTTACTGGCTTGCTTTGTCCAGCTTAGCCTGCTTTGTTATAGGGCCCAGGACTACTTGCCCTGGGGATGGCTCCACCCACCATGGCTGGGCCCTCCCCCATTGATCACTAATTGAGAAATGCCTCACAGCTGGGTCTCAGGGAGGCTTTTCCTCAGCTGAGGCTCCTTCCTCTCCGACTCTCAGTTGTGTCAATTGACACAAAACCAGCCAGTTTACTCGCTAATCTCAGGGATGTGCTCCTTAGTTCTCCCTCACTGCCTCTGGTGTCATTAGAATAATTTCAATCATTTATGTCGTATCAAAGGAGATGGCATATGCTCAAAAGAAATGGTGACAGAGGAGGCAAATTCACCAAGACAGGGTTGACAGGGTTTCCAAGGCCCAGGAGAAAGGGAGAATATGGTGAGTGACTGGGCTAAGTCTAGGGTTTATTTTAGGGGCAAGAGGAATATTCTGAGATTGGTGGCAATGATTCTAAAAAGCACTTAGGTGCACACTTATTTTTTCCTTTTCTTGGAAAGGGGCCTTATGGTATATGTGTCTCAGTGGGTCCTGATTTTGCCTCTTGCTAGTGTGGTGACTTCACACCACACACAGGAGATTTGCCCCCTTACTGCTGGGTGTCTTCAGGCTGCACATGGGGATGTTGGTATGTTCAGCATAGGCTGTTTGCTAAACCATAAGTTAAGACCCTTTGGAATGGTAAACTTCTTTTTTTTATGTTTATTTTTATTTTATGTGAATTGGTGTTTTGCCTGCATGTATAACTGTGTAAGGGTGTCAGATCTTGGAATCACAGACAGTTGTTAGCTGCCATGTAGATGCTAGGAATCGAACTCAGGTCCGCCGGAAGAACAGTCAGTGCTCTTAACTGCTGAGCCATCTGTCTAGCCCCTGGAATGGTAAACTTCTTATTGGGAGGCTGCAAGCACCTTATAAACTCACTGGATGTTCAACTTTTCCTACATTTTTCCATTCCACTAACAAAATGGCTACATAGTAATTAATTATTCCAATAAAGACTTAGTTATTTGATTCAAAAGTGTTGAATCAAATATTCCCAACCCTCCTTCCTCTGTTTCTCGTACAGCTCCCCCCTGTGTGTGTGTGCATTAGGAGGCACATGAAATCTAACCTTTGTAGCACAATTTTAAGTGAATAGTTCACAATAGCTATCCCATTGGGTGATGTGCCCACAGCTTCTTATAATCCTTTTATCTTGGTGATTTCCAATGCAATGTCTTTTATTTCTGATTTTAAATCTTCCTTTTTTCTATCAATTGCCAAAAAACTATATGCGCTGGCTAAGCCCCAGATTTCCTGGCGCTTGGTACCTACTTGCATGTATGTGTACCTCATGCATACCTGGTGCTACTAAAACCATGAACCAAAAAGGCTTTTTCTTTCTTTCTAAGTTCATTATCTTGGGTATCTATTATAGTGATGGAAAGCTAGCTCACTTAGGAGCCACATTTTTATCAGACAACACAAACCTAGAAAGTTATAGCCCTGGGCATGGAGGGTCATACCTGTAATCCCAGCATGTGAGAAGCTGAGGCTGGAGGAACCTAATTATTTCAGGGTCAGCCTGGGCTACATAGTGAGTTCAGGTTGGTCTGAGCAACAGGGCCTCGATCTCATAAAACAAAACCAAACAGGGTCTGGAGAAATGGCTCAGCAGTTGAGAGCACTGGCTGCTCTTCCAGAGGATCTTGGTTTGTTCCCCGGCCCTCAAGGTGGCTTACAAGCATCTAACTCCAGTTCCATGGGATCCGACCAGTTCCCTTTTCTGACCTCCACGAGCACCTAAAGTCTCAGGTTGTGCCAGAGAGAGGCTGAGGACAGCACCTCCAATGCATGTGCCCGGGGACAGTTCAGACGTGGCCTCTGCCTTTCCATCTCACTCCCTTCATTTTTAGTTGATGTGTGTTCTTACCTAAAGCAAACCTCTGAGAGATCCATAGAATTAGGTCTTAACTGTTTTTTTTTTTTTCATTTATCTGCCAAGAACAGCCACTTGTAAGTATTTTGTTTCTTTCACACAGTAAACTTGTGCTTTCCACACACACCCAGGTCTTTGTCAAAATGAAAGAACTCTAGTGTCTTGATTTTAAACCTTTATTTTATCTTGTCTTTCTTTTTTACAGAGACAATGTCCTTGACTATTTGACCAGACCACAAACCCACCCTGAAGATGTGTTCTACAAACCCAGGCAGCTGGGTCACCTTCGATGATGACCCCGCTTTTGAGTCTTCTCAGAAGACAAAGGATTTCCCTCTGGAGACCCAAGGTGTTTGCAGACCAAATGGACTGAAGCTGAACCTGCCTGGCCTCAGGGACCTCCCTAGTACTTCCTCCTCTACCAGCAGCACCCCCCTTTCCTCTCCCATGGTCGACTTTTACTTCAGTCCGGGACCTCCGAGCAACTCTCCTCTTTGTACACCCACTAAAGACTTCCCGGGCTTCCCTGGCATCCCTAAAGCAGGGACTCATGTGCTTTATCCCATTCCAGAATGTTCTTCAAGCAACCCCCTCATAACTGCAGGGGGAGCAGGTCCTTCATTATCACCTTCTAAGCCAACCTGCTTACCCCACACACCTTTACCCAGTGACCAGTCAGGTACCCAACTGACTCCCAGAGCAAGTCTTGAAGATGATGCCAGCCCTCAGCGTGCACAAAGTGGGACTCTGCAGTTTGAGTGTTTTCGAGACAACTGTGCGTTTTCCAACCCATTTTGGAAAGATGAAGGGTGCAGTCCTCAGGGTCCCTTTGACTCCCTGGCAAGCACAAAGACGTTCTCAAGGGACAAGAAAGTACCCATTGATCAAAAAAGCCTGAACCAGTGCTCGCTCAACTACATCTGTGAGAAACTCGAACACCTGCAGTCAGCGGAGACTCAAGACCCTCTGGGAAATTTGTCTATGCAGAGTCCATATGCTGGAGACACCGCCGCTTCTTTTGCCGCTTCTTTTGTCCCACACACGCTCTTCCGGAGTCAGCCCAAAGCTGGATGGTCCTTCATGCTGAGGATTCCAGAGAAGAAGAACATGATGTCTTCTAGGCAGTGGGGACCCATTTTCCTGAAGGTTCTGCCAGGAGGGATTTTGCAGATGTATTATGAGAAGGGGCTGGAGAAACCATTCAAAGAGTTCCAGCTCAATCCCCATTGCAGACTTTCGGAACCCAAGCTTGAGAATTTCAGCGTGGCCGGGAAAATCCACACTGTGAAGGTGGAACATGTATCTTACCCAGAGAAAAGGAAATACCATTCCAAGACAGAGGTGGTTCGCGAGCCTGACATTGAGCAGATGCTAAAGCTGGGGTCCACAGAGCATGGTGACTTCCTGGAGTTCCTGACCACTGTGGAGGAGGAGCTGGTGAAGCTGCCCGTTCTTGCAAAACCAAAGAGAAACTACGAGGAACAAGAAATTTACCTGGACATCATGGATAACTTTTGGGGCAAAATAACCAAAGAAGACGGGAAATTGGTTGAGAGTGCTGTGATAACTCAAATCTGTTGCCTCTGCTTTGTGAATGGGACGGCGGAATGTTTTTTAACCTTGAACGACCTTGAACTCCAGAAACGAGATGAATGCTATTTTGAGAGAGAACCAGAAAAAAGAGGGATTGATATTCTTAACTATCATTTCCATCCATGTGTGAAAGCTGAAGAATTTGAACAGTCCAGAATCATTAAGTTCTTACCTCTGGATGCTTGTCGGTTTGAGCTGATGCGTTTCAAAACTTCGTATGAAGAGAATGAGCTTCCCTTTTCCGTGAAGTCCACTGTGGCTGTCCAGGGAGCATATGTGGAACTTCAGGCCTTTGTCAACATGACCCTGGGGGCTCAGAAGTCACCCCAAGCCAGTTCTTCGACATGCTGTGATAATATCATGATTCACTTTCCTGTTCCAGCTCAATGGATCAAGGCCCTGTGGACCAGGAACCTTCAGAGGCAGAAGTCCTTGAAAGCCAAAATGAACCGTCGGGCATGTCTGGGGAGTTTACAGGAGCCTGAAACAGAACCTGTCATTCAGGTCACTGTGGGGTCAGCAAAATATGAAAGTGCCTACCGAGCTGTGGTGTGGAAGATAGGCGGACTTCCAGATAAAAACTCAAGTAAATATCCAATGTCAGGTTGATTTTCATAGGAAACTGTTCAGTGTTTTTACCCACATCCTTGTGAATGGGCTGGAGTGAGCCCTCATGGGGCATGGTGCCTCTGGGTTGCTCCTTCTGGGTTGGTCTCCCCTGCTAGGCAGTTCTGGTTCCATTTCTGGTGGCCGGGGTCACATGGGTATCTGCATCTCCCTAGCATCCAGCACAGAGTTGAACAAAATTTCCTGGAGGAAATTGATGTAAATTTGCAGAAGGAAGGCATGAAGGGTAGAGTGCTCTTGTGATCCATTCTTGCTGATCCAATCAGTTTACACCATGAATTCTTAGAAAGTCCAGTGCTATAGACAGGATCATTTTTATTAGAAATGTACATCCATTGCTTTCACTCTCCACAGGCACTATGTCTGGTCTCAGAGGCTGTCTCAGCACCAGTCGAAAACAGCTGAAATTAGGCTGTCACTCAGCCCTCAGGGTGGTCTCTGGGTCCAGGAGGTTCCCATATGTATAGCTATCTGCCTGCTTTCCCGTTTTTGTAAAAATGAGAGCCAGGGTTCTGATTTTGTCTACCATGTGAGATTAAAAGGGACAAATAGATTTCAAAATCGATCTCTGAGAACATGCCATTAAGATCTCCAAACTGCAACCCTCCCATAAAGACAAAGAGATTTAATCTGCGTCTGCAGCCTAGTTATCAGACAACCCCATACATGATCTCTGTGAATGATGTCAGCCACTGATATGCCCATTGGTACGAGAGCTGAGCAGCCCATACCATCACAGGCCCCTGGGACCAGTCTATACCAGCACCACCTACCCTTGCCCTGAGGTATCTTGGCCATGTCATGGGCAAATATTGTGGCCAGTCAGAGTCACTTTAAGGCTGAATGCCTCCCAAGTTGGTGTCTGGTACCTACTGAATCCTGTCTGTAGCTCAAATTCTAGTTGATTACATCTGCAAGCTTCAGGTCACTGGCAAGGAGCAGTCCAGGAAGCACCATAGGCTAAGTTCTCTTCCTATCTACATCATTCAGGTCTGTAGGGAAGTGGTCCTCACCCTGGGAACATAGGAGGTTCACCTGGGGAATGATTCAAACATGCTGGGCTCTGGACCCTCCCCAGAGGTACTGCTGTAAAATGCATGAGGGGAGCCTGACATTATTTAAAACAGTCAAGTGTTAAAAATACCTACGGAGCTCTCACTAATAAAAGTGCTTCCTTCCATGTCCACAGCACGGAGAAGCCCAGGGTGCACTGAAGTTGTCTGAAGGGCTAGAAGTTCTTGAAGACTTAAATGGGGACAAGGACATTCTGATCTTTATGACCTACACTAGGCAGATGTGTACAGGACAGGTTTGGCTGAATAACAAATGCATGAATGAATTCATCAACTCACATTTCCTCAAATTTGCCCCAGTTTTATTTCCATATCCTAGTGTTCTGTTGGGTGATTGGAGATTAAAATCGAAAGAGCTGGGAAAGAGTGGAAGAGAAAGATGCCAAGGAAATGACAGCCGTGGGGATTTGTGGGTGGGAGTGGGGGAGTGAGGGTGGCGGCGGGAGGTTGCAGGAACCAGACTCACTGGCAACCGCAGCTTTCCCTGCCCTCAAGTTCATTTCTTTCCCTTGTGACTTGGTGCTCTTATGCCTATTTTCTTCAGCTCTTAGTTCAGCTTCAGAAGTAGGATATGTTGGATCAGGAGAGATCTGGCTATCAACCGGACCTAAAAAGACTGTAGTTTGCTTTCCCAGCCCTGAGCTGAAAGAATAATTACTAAGGCCCGGCAGTGCCCCCTCGTGGTCGGTACCGAGATAACAGGGTTTTCTCTAACGTTGCTAAATTTTACAAGTGTCTTTAGGCATGGAACCTGGTCTCCTCAGCTCAAAGTTTGAATAAGAGTGTTAGTAAATATTGTAGAGTGGCCAAAAGCCTGGAAAAAAGACAAAAAATAACTTGGGAGACAAATACTTTTACCACTAGTTTTAAGGACAAGAGGTAGAAGTATCATTTTTATCTTTAAATCAGATGTATTTCTCACCCCCATTACCACGGAAGCATCCCTAAGAAATCCTTCCTAAACAATATAAGCATCAAATTAAATAAACTTCAGTATCATTTTAAGTCTAAATTTGTAGAATACATACTTCTCTGACTAGCAGAGTATAGTAATTAGATACGCTGGCTTTAAAATCAAGTAGCACTTGGCAAAGTATTAAGTTCAGCTTGCCGTGAACTTCTGCTGGGTGGTTATCCTCACAGCAACCATGTAAAACCCTCATTGGGAGAAACTGAGGCTCAGAGAGTTAGGTAGCTTGCTAGGATCACATAGCTCTTAAGTAGCAGAGCCAGGTCTAGAGTCTTTGTTCTAAAGCACTAGTAGAAGGTATCGGTGTGATTGAGTGTAGGGATCTACTGCATCCGGGGGCTAGACAGCATGAAAGACAATGAGAAGCCCACTCATTGTGTGTCTTCCTGTCTCTGTTCCCTCCCCTCTGTCTCTCTCTCTCTCTCTCTCTCTCTCTCTCTCTCTCTCTCTCTCTCCCTCTCCAATCTCACCTTCAGTGACAAGGGCACCTTATGGCTCCTCTGAGGCCACTGTTGTCCTATGCTCTGTGTTAGTGCTATGGAATGAGCACCAGCGGGCTGATTGATGGGTGACTTCTCTAGGCTTTTTACAGCTTCAGAATTAGATCAGTCTTTCTACAAGAAACAGGTTGCAAGGAATAAAAGGCAATTTATCTTTTAAAATAAAATTTAAACAGAATCTTTTAAACTCATGTTTTTGTGCCTAGGGCTATACACTGATGATTTTTTTTTTCCCTTGAGCTATAGCTCAAGAATTTAATCTGGCTTTTGAAATTACTGAGTTTTTTTTTTTTTAAGTTACATTTACTTAATGATAAATTAAACTGGATGTGATTAGATGCTATGAACTATGTGATGGGGCATTTATGAAGTTACTATAGTGACACACACATTTTACTCTTTTTGTTGTGTGTCTTGAGGTAAGGTCTTAGGCTGGCCTCAAACTCAGATATAATCTAGAATATCTTACTCTCCTCTCCTCCTTCCACCCCTCTTGAGTGTGGGCACTGCAGCTGTGTATCTGGCTTCGTCCCCTCCTCCACATACAATGTAACCCCCGCCTAAACTTTCTGAGTAAAGCCAGTACCCCTGAGTCTGGCACAGCATAGACTATGACAATTCACTTCACTGAGAACAAATATGAGATGAAATATCTCTTTACTATAATTCATTCTAGTAAAAGTTTTTCGGGGCAATTATTGGGAATTTCAGTAGTGAAAAAAAAAGCATTCCACTGAAACAAAAATTTATTATATCAAAACTTCAAGCCTAACTTTTCAAAGTCAGGCTTTTGAGACTTTATGACCTAATTTGAAGTCTATCTTTGCATTATCTAAAGATAAACACTGGTTTAAAACAATGACTGGGGAATTCTTGTTTACTTATTCTACTCAGGAGAAAGGTTTCTAGGGGCCTAAATCATTGTGGTCAAATAATTGTTTCATATAAATAGCGTTCTTATCTGTTGACTAGAGAACCTTTGTAGCATTAGTGACTAACGCCATCTTTAAGAGCTGATCTGTGTGGGGACAGCTTTCTAGTACCTCAAGAACCAGCATTTTAAGCATGACTCTGAGTTCCTCTTACGTGCCTGCTAATGGAATTATTCATCCAGCATGGGATTCCTTTGCCATTGAATCATCCTGACTCTGGTTTGGCTTCTTCTAGGTCCTGATCAGCCCCATTGTCTGTCATACAAACTAGAACTTGGGTCAGACCAAGAGATTCCCTCGGACTGGTATCCATTTGCTACTGTCCAGTTTTCAATGCCAGAAGCCTCTGCCTCAAGGACAGAGGTGAGGTCTCTGGGAGTTGAGAGCGACGTGCAACCTCAGAAGCATATGTCTCAGCGGGCTTGCTACAACATTCAGGTATTCTCAGTTTGTCTCTTCAGAATCAGTCAGTTAGTCTGTCTGTCCCTTTCCCTCTTCCTCTCTTCTGTGATATTCAACAAAGGAAAAGATCATAGTTCAGCCATAGAAACTTAGTGGTCACCTTTGACATCTGTTGAGAAGTCTGGATGTGCAGACCCACTGATTTCTTTCCCTACTGGTAAAGTTAGTGAGGAGAAGGCGGAGTGCTGTGCCCTCCTGACTGCCCCAGAGACCCCCCCCCAGCCCATGTAGCCAGGAACTATATGTCATTGGCTTTGCCCATGTCATGTCTCCTCTTCAGCCTGTTCCAGTGACAGAGAAATGCAATCACCTAAGGACCACTGAATGCCCCTCTATAGCATTGCTTTCCAGAGCACAACAGATTTAAAATAAAAATTGTGATGAAAGCTGTGATTTCAGATGTGAGTCTAGAAGGAAGGATTTGGGGGCTTGGTTCCCACAAAACAAGAGAGCTTCACTGTGAAGCTAGTGTGGATCAGTGGACAGGCATATTATGTCTGTGTCTACAAGGTGAGGCAGTTAGCATCCCATTGTGCGTAAACAGTACCATAGAGCTATGGCTATGTTGTCTCTAACTCTGCCAGTGCTTTTGCCTTCTCCTAACAGGTTGAAATTGAAAAGAAGTGGATCAAAATAGATGGAGAAGACCCAAATAAAGCCGGTGGCTGTGTGACTCAGTAAAAGATGATGCTTCCCAGGTCAAATACGCAACCCACAGCTGGGATTGGACGTCCCGCTACAGTATGGTGGGACTGAGATCTGAGTAGTAAGCAGTCTAAGGCCAGAGATCCCACGATGAGTCTGGAGAAATGCATGCTCCAAAGCAGGCCACCTTCACGTTACCCTTCTAATATATTTTTGCTCTGAGTGGAAATTGTGCCCATGACTTGTGCCAGTCTTGCTGGAAGTCAGAGGCGCTGTTAACTGATGTGAGACCTGTGCCTGCAGGATATTTGGGCTCTGATTCCCCATTGACTTTGTTTTGTAATCTGGGTTGTGTGATGCCCCACCTCTTCTTGCTTTCTGTGTTAGTGTTGTGGTTTGAACGAGAATGTCCCCCACAGTCTCATATATTTGAATGCTTAGTCACCAGGGAGTGGAGCTGTTTGAAAGAATTAGAAGGATTAGGCGTGTGGCCTGATTGGAATAGGTGTGACCTTGTTGGAGGAAGTGTTTCACTGGGAGAGGGTGGGCTTTGAGGTTTCCAAAGCCCATGCCAAGCCCAGTCTCTCTGGCTTCGGATCAGGATGCAGTTCTCAGGTACTGCTTCCGGCACCATGAGTACCCTCAAGCGCCTGCCATGTCCCTGCCAAGATGATAATGTACTAACGGTCCGAAAACATAAGCAAGCCAGTAAGCAGCCCTTCTCCACGGCTTTTGCATCAGTTGCTGCCTCCAGGTTCCTGCCCTGTTTGAGTTCTTATCCTGACTTCCTTCAGTGATGAACAATGATATGGAAGTGTCAGCCAAATAGACCCTTTACCTCCACAACTTGTTGATGTCATGGTGTTTCATCACAGCAATAGAAAACCTAGAGAGGACCGTTAATATGTGGACCACCAAGGAAGCAATCAAAGGAGACAGAACCCTAAGAATGTGATGGCTCCTCTTGCTCAGCCCTGAGTAAGGTGAAGAAAGATGTGGAGATATGGGTGGAAATGGAGATCTGGATGTATCTGTGATTTTGAATTCTCTGTGCTCCTGTCCTGTGACAACATTGGGGAGTCATCCTTGGCTGCATTTATTACCTGTCTTTCCCTTGCTGTGGAGTCATTTTCAAAACGTCTTAGATCTATGATCCAAAGAAATTATTCCCATTAATATACATATTTTGGAATGACTCACTAAGATACAGTGTCTTTTGTCTGTGTGGGGGATTTTTTTCAAGATGAGATCAGAATCACTGTACATAAATTAAAACAATTATTTACATTAAAGATAAACTTTTAAAAGTTCATGAATATGGTTTTCCAAAAGTAGCAATGCTATGCAGGATTGGTTTTCTTTTTTTTTTTTTTGGCAACAGTGTGCCCTGTAATTAACACGACCCTCTTGCTTGAAGGCTAAGGCTCGGCTTGCTTCTGTGTGCTGGTACCACCGTTTTTCGGTTCCACTGATTTCTGCTTCATTGAGACTGTTTTCTTGGGCTGGAGAGGTGGTCCAGCCCTTAAAGGCTAGCCTCACAACCAAAAACATGAGAGTGTTTACTTTAGAAGATGTGCAAAGGAAAAGACACCGTAGAAGTCTGGCTATATTTCTACAAGGACCCTTCTGAGTCAGAGGAGTTGACTGATGGTCTGTGTCTAGGGAGATGTCAATGACATCAACAGCTGGAACTCTGCCTGGAGTTTCCTTTAGTACTTACAATGACAAGTCAGAATCCTAAATTTATAAAATTAATATTCTGAGGATTTTTTTTTCTGAGAAACAGAGTCCTCCATGTTAATATATCTTGATTCATATTGAGCTTACCTAAGACTGGACGTGGTCTTCCCCATTCAATAGGTTTGATTTGAGTCAAGAAGGAATGGATGCGCAGCTGTTTTAAACCACATTTCCTTGTTGGCCTACAGAATTTATTTCACACATTTATCTTGTGTTACATTCATTTTCATCTATTCAAATCGGTTAAAACAAACATCAGTGATGGTTTGCATCAAGCAGATTTTATTGCTTTTATTTTACTGCGAAGGCATGGAAAACCAAAGTCTGTGTTAAAAATGGATGATTTGGCTCTATTTCCACTTTGTGTGATACGTCACTCACAATATTTTCTTGAGGCCCATTGCTGATGTATAGAGTGCATATGTATGTGAGTGAACATTTTATAAAATTCCCACCATCTTTCCTTATTCTCTGATGTATAGAGTGCATATGTATGTGAGTGAACATTTTATAAAATTCCCACCATCTTTCCTTATTCTCTGGAGTAGGTGGCTCCCTTTCTCTTCAGTCAGCTTGGAACAAATATGGAGACCATTGAGATGTGATGCTGGAAATTCCCAGGGAAGTTAGCTAGGTAAAATTATCTTTTTCCCTGAGTGTTTTATGGCCTCCTGACCATGAAGAACTCATAGAGGATGCAGATTAACTTAATGAATATTCATATCCCCCCAAAAATCCAGCAAAGGAGTCAAGGCCTTCCTCCTCTGCCTTGAAGATTGGCTGGTATGTGTGAGTCACACTGCCGGGGTCTTTAAGTCACAAGCCACCAAGACTTCAGGACCGTTTTAAGCTTCAGGAACAGAAGACTGCCTCAAGCCCAGATTGAGTTTCTGAGCAATGTTGATAGCATTAACAGCAGGGTGCAGCTGTATAATTGTTAATTTGCACATTTATTAAGGACCTTAGGTATCCCTTACTTAGTGTTAAATTAACATTAGGGATGAGAGGCTTTTGAATATAGTTCTTCTGACCTTAGAAATGGCTGTGTGAAACTTACAGGGCATTCAGGCAGTGTAAGAAGTAAAATCTCTTCCAGGAGGCCAGCAGTGATCTTCCAACACCCTTGCTTTTAAAGGAGGCCGAGAGGAAATTTGACAAGAATCACTTCCTTTTAACATCTTAATTTAGATAACTTCTTTATGTGTGTGACCACTTTGGAGTCTGTGGGCAACTTCACGGCCACTCACTACCAGTTTATAACTTGTACTTCTGTCTCTGCTGCCCTGGTTTGTCCGTCTAGCAAGCATGGGGTCACATTAACTGTGTCAAGTTCACAGGTTGATTGTTGCATGATCAATTATGCAAGTCTGGGCACAAGAAGACTTCCATAGTCTGTGGGAACTATGGAAGTTAATCAGTTATGATGAACGCCATGCTCTCCAGCTCACCTTAAGTCTGGTGTGGATAGCCGAGATACTACCTTTTGTTCCTGAGCTGTGTTTATGATCTAGCCACTGTCTTTACAAATCGCTTAGATCGTTTTCCCTAACAATGACTATTATGTTTTACTCAAAATATGACTTTTTTGACCTGTCATTACAAATTCAGAACAGATTGAACTTTGATAATCATATAACAAAGTGTTTTGTAGATTACATATTGATTTTTATAAAATTAAAGATGTATTTCAAATGGTTCTTACTGTGCTGTGGACTCATATTTTCTTCTGCAAGGCCTGGGGCTTTTTTTTTTTAAGGTGTGAAATCAATTTCAATAACCTTAAACAATTGACTCTCTGTCAGATATATGCACATAACTTCACTATCATGGAGCCCCCCAATGTGAAATCTTGGCCTAGCCTAGAAAATGAATGTCATTGGTCACATTATAATAACCGAGTCAAAAAAAATTTTTATTATTCATGTGTGTGTGTGTGTGTGTGTGTGTGTGTGTGCATGTGTGAGCACATGAGTACAATGCCATGGATGCCAGAGGGATGCTGGATTCCCTGCAGCTGAAGTTACAGGCAGTTATGAGCTGCTGGATGTGGCTGCTTGGGAACTAAACTCAGGTACTCTGAAAGAATAGTATGGATTCCTAAAAGCTGAGTCATTTTTCTATAATCTCAAGAATGGTTTTTTTTTTTTTTTAAAGAAAATGACATGACATGACATGACATATAAAGATATGGAATTGACCTAAATATTCCCTCCCTGAAGACTAGCTTCATGGTATTAGAGGGTACCATGCAAGCTTCCAGAGGAGGGAGCTGACCAACAGTTCTGCTCAGCTATGATGCCTAGAAACCAGATCAGTGACCAGCATGGCACAGTAACCCTAAGGATACAGTAGGGATGTGCATACCTTGGTGGTAATCAGCAGCTCTCTAATTGGATTTAGAGGGAAACCATGCCTGGTACTGGAATCTTAGCTAAATGCTCAGTGCTGGTGGAGACATCAATATTGGAGGACAGCCTATAACCACTGCTTTACTGAACCACAATAATCCCTAACAACAATCTAAGCATTTGTCTCTGTCTCACTCAGTGTTCTATTGTTGTGAAGAGACATTGTAACCACTGCAACTCTTACAAAGCCCACCCTGGTGACACATTCCTCCAACAAGGCCACGCCCCCTCATCCTTTCAAATAGTGCCACCCCTTAAGCATTCAAATATATGAGCCTACAGAATAAAGCCCATCTTTATTCAAACCACCACAGTCCAGTCTTCATACGTACAGATAAACGTAGTCTTCATTTATGTAGTAAACCAAGGAAACTTCTCCTTGCAATAGATGGAGGCCACAATCAATCAAAACACTTTAGAGTTGTGAAGCCCAGTCCCTGGGGAAAGATGAATCTACAAAAATATCCTACACCTGACATCAGGAAACATAGCAGAAGAGGAGGCAGGAAGACTGTAAGAGAAAAAAAAAAAAATCAACGAGTTTGCTGTGAAATCGTTTCCCAGTGACACTGAAGCTATACCCATAAAGTCTCACCAACATGACTGCCCAAACATGAGCTGAAGAACGATGGCACCAATAGGCATGCCAGAGTGGACAGGGAAATGCCAATGAGGCCTCAACTCTACACAAAGAATTACAGGCAACTAAAGAAAGCTGGCTGGGGCTGGAGAGATGGCTCAGCGGTTAAGAGCACCGTCCGCTCTTCCAGAGGACCCGGGTTCGATTCCCAGCACCCACATGGCAGCTAACAACTGTCTGTAATTCCAGTTCCAGGCAAACACCAAGGCAAATAAATAAATAAATAATAAATAAATAAAGTTTAAAAAAAAAGAAAGCTGGCAATGGGAGGGGTTGCTTCCCCAGAGAGGAGCGTACCCATTGGTTATCCAGTACCAAATGATCAGCATTAAAAACATACACATAGGGGCTGGAGAGATGGCTCAGTGGTTAAGAGCACCGTCTGCTCTTCCAGAGGACCCGGGTTCGATTCCCAGCACCCACATGGCAGCTAACAACTGTCTGTAGTTCCAGTTCCAGGCAAACACCAAGGCAAATAAACAAATAAATAATAAATAAATAAAGTTAAAAAAAAAGAATAAAAAAAAGACTCAAGAGAAAAGAAACTGTTTTAAAAAAAAAAAAAAAAGAAAAACATACACATAGATAGCATTATACTGATGGAGAAGGCTATATTTAGTAATATATATTTATATATGGTATACATGCAATAACATGGAAAAAAACAATGATTTTGAAAAAGAATAAGAAGGAATATATGGAATGGCTTGGAGGTATAGTGTCTGCAGTACCTGGGTTATTGGCGAGTCAGGCACGGGCTGACACATTAGACTTGGTTCATTCATGCAAGGAGAATGCCGTTTAATGAGACTCCCAGTCAGACTAAAATACCCTTGGCAGAGCACAGTGGAAATTCCCCAGGTGTCTGGAAAATTACTAACTTGAGTAAACAAGTTAAACTTCCTCTTCTAACCCCCACAGGCAGGAAACCAGAAACTTATTGGAACTGGATGTTGAGCACAGAATGTACAGCTAGCAACCACAGGCTAAAGAGAATAAACTTAGCTCAAGAAATGCCATTTTGTATTCTAGTAGCCACAGAGATAAAATAAAGTTCATTTTCACATTCTTGGCAGGGGCTTGCCCAGTTCTAGGAGAGAATGAGCTAAGGACACCTGATGATCCAACCCTCAGGCAGTAAAAACCTGTCAGCCACAGCACCCAGGTGGGGTCCAGGAATGTTAAACTGTAAAAAGTCCCTAAGCATTAGTTCATTCACAGCACAGCTGTGCCCTTGACCCCAGGTAACCCTGCCTCGTGGTCTTTGCCTATAAAAAGCTTGTGCAACTTGGGGTGCTCAGCTCTTCTCTGCATTGCACTCATGGGGAGTGAGATTGGTGCAGAGAACAAGCTCCCTGCCTGGCTTGTATGGCGCTGACAATAAACCTTGCTGTTGCATTTTGAACATCTCTGTCTCCGTTGGTCTCTCTGGGTGATTGAGATTCAGGCATTACAAGGCCTTGCCTCATGGCTCAGAGTGCAGGGAAAGGTCAAGCAGGGGCCTACATGGAGGGATAAAAACAAAGGGAGAGGGCTGGAGAGATGGCTCAGCGGTTAAGAGCACTGAGTGTTCTTCCAGAGGACCCGGGTTCGATTCCCAGCAAAACCACATGGCAGCTCACAACTGTCTGTAACTCTAGCTTCAGGGCAAAACACCACCTTACAAAAAAAAATAAAAATAAATAAATAAATAAATAAACTGGTGAAATGTGCATCAAAGAGTAGAGACACATAGAAAGTAAAAACTTCTGAAATGAAGTCATAAACATGTTATGTTAGATCAATGGTTCTCAACATTGTGAGAGATGGGCGGGGTCTGGGTAGGCTGACAGACATGCATTCAGTGTGGATTTAAAGCCGATAGGAAAACAATAAAATGCTTTCCATCCCTCATCTTTTCAGAAAGTAAGTATTTGTTGAATTCAGTTTTTATCTACTTGTTAAGGCTAATATCTCAAGACAGCATCTGAGGGATGGAGAGATGGCTCAGTGATTAAAGGTGCTTGCTGCCAAACCTGATTACCTGAGTGTGTGTGTGTGTGTGTGTGTGTGTGTGTGTGTGTGTGTGTATACTCCAGTGTGCATGCTTGAGTGGGAAGGCTGAGGCTGAGACAAGTTTCACTGGCTCTGGCCTTCACTCACTTTGTAGACCAGGCTGGCTTCAAACTCACAGAGATCCGCCTGCCTCTGCTTCCTGAGTGCTGGGATCAAAGATGTGCATCACCATGCCTGGCTGATTCTCCAGTTTGAACCACATGACCCATGTGGTGGAAAGAGAGACCTTACTTCCCCAAGCAGTCCTGGGATCACCATATGTACTCTGTGGCACACTCCAAAACAACTCCCCTCTATGAAAACCCACCAAAAGTTCCCCAAACCCTGCATCAGCCCTTCGTAGGGACCAAGCTGCAGAGCATTATTTTAGACACTCCTTGGAGTCAGGGGCTTTGCTTAAATTGTTCTGAAGCGACAGAAGGACTGAGTGGCACACGCTGCCCATGGTTGCTCTCCCTCTATCAACCCCTCAGACGCCCATCAGTCAGTTCTCTCCAGTCCCATGTTCACCCAATCTGTCCTGCCCCATTTGTGTAGATAGACAGTCATTTCTATGCCATGTGCTCTACCCCCCCACCCCCTCGCCCCTTTTCCTGGGGAGTAGCTACTCTGTCCCAAGGCCCCTTTGAACTAACCTTAACCCAGGGAGTGAAGTCTGAAGCCATGTGCATTTGGTGAGGTGTTGGCATTTACCAGTGTAGGTCATTCTGGATGAGCATGTCATGAGTTTAACCTGATTAGCTGCATGTTTCCCTGGGTTATATGAAATAAGGATATTTCTTGTTATAAATAAATTAGTAAGCCCTTGCTACAACTGGTATAGAAATATGAATTTACCTATAATTTTTGGAATATTGGCATTGAACCCAGGATCTGATATACAGTTGGTAAGCACTCTGCCTCAAATTATATCACCTACAGCCCAAAATTAGTTTAAGAAAAGGACAGTTTCTGGTTATGGAGCAAGTAGTTGATGTTCAAAATAAAGTCTGTTAGTAACAATGTGCCTTTAAAATCTTTGTTGTCCATGTTTTGAAAGGTTAAAGCTGAAGAGAAAGAAATGAAAGCTGCCATTTCACTTCGGTTCGACACTTACCCTCCAGCTATCGGCGCCAGCGTGGTCTTTGAGACCTCAAGAGAAAATGCCACTTTGAAAGTAACACGATTGTGTGTTGACTGGTTCCTAAGAAACTGTCTTTGTTCTATCCACAACCATTAGGATGTCCAAAATAAATAAATAAATAAATAAATAAATAAAATTACAGTACACACTCAAAACAGCAGATGGCGCTCTTGGGCAAGCTGTTGCCATCCAGAGCAGCATCTAAGCTTGGCGCTTCATTTTGTTTAATAAAAGATCTTGAGGGCACTTTATACGCATTTCAAAGCATTGTAAGTCTGGTGGAGCATAATTAAAATTAATGCAGTAGACAATCTCTTTAAAGTAGTTGTAATGCTGTGTCTAAAAAACGCTGTTGAATACAATTTTACACATCCCAAAGATTTAAATAACTATGCTTATCTCCAAATATTTCTAACTATTAAAGGGACAGAAAATAGTGTCCTTTTTCTTAATTTTCAAATAAATGTTTTACAATCATTTTTATGCTAAGTCCTACTTAAAAATATGTGTAAAATAATCCATCAATCCTTTTGCATGTATCTCAGGGTCAGAGCAAGCAAAAGCACGTTCACCAAGTACCCCATGCTACCTTGACTCAGGGGTGAGCTTTTGTTCTCTTAGTCCCTAGAAAGCTTTCTCCCGCAGCCAGAGACCGTCCTGGGTAGATCCAACCAATTCATTTATAAAGCGCATTTGAATGTTTTCTTTCTAAAATTCTTCACGTCATGAGTAAGCCTGTAAATGTAGCCTAGCCATTCCTAAAGGTGTTCTCCACACTGTGAGGCCGAGAAGGGCTGCTGGGTCACATCGAGTGGTCTCAATTAGACACTCTTGTCATTGCAATTAGACATCTTAATGGTCATTCAAGGCTCACAGGATTTATCATCTTGTATCTACATTTTCTTAGCTACTAGGGAGAAGCAATGACAAAATAGTAAACTTCTGCCCATAAAGGGTAAATAACACGAGAGAAATCAGGCAATCAGCAGATAGCAACTTCTGATTACTGCTATGCGGAAAACCAAAGCAGGCCAAGGCAACAGGGAGTGATGTAAGGAGGTTGCCATGACATCTTCGAAGAGACTTGAGAGAAACGGAGCTGTCCAGATCTGCAGGATAGAGGGAGTCCAGCAGAGGGCGCTGCAGGAGCACAGACGCCGGAACCGAGTGCTCTAGCTAGTAAACTGGAGATCTCTGGATGACTGGGACACCCCAGTGAGCTGGAGGAATGAGGTCCCAGAGTGGCCTGGGATCGAGATGTGCTAGGGCATTCTGGGGACTTGTCAGAACTTCAGAACTTTGATGCGCAGAGACAATAAACTTTATATTAAAGAGACTCTGAGGATTCTGCAGTAAGTGATGATGTGGAGACTGTACTGTAGAAAGAGTAGTATGAGGTTATTGAAATAACTCGATTTTCTTAATGTGTTCCCGTGACTATAGCATAATATCTTAGGCTGCATAATTGATAAAGAACAGAGATTTATTTCTCATTGTTTGATGGCTAGTCTGCTGGGGCTTCCTCTTCAGGAATGGGCTTAGTGTCTCTAAAGACAATTGAAGGTGATTTTTGCCCTTCCATTATGTAATTACATACTAAGGAGGCATGTTGGTGTGGAAAGGACTTCTAACAGACAGTGCACATGTCTAACCACCTTTGAACATCTCGCTGTCTTTTCATCTCTGTATATGGAAGGATGGATTTCAGGTCTTGAGTTCCAGACATAGACATTTGCTCAAAGCTCTGGGTGATCAGGAGACAATGGGAGAGGGTGATGCTTAGATTCAGAACACTGCTATAGAAAGAACAGCATTTATTGATGGATCAGATGTGGGCTATGAAGGATAGAAGGAAAACAAAGATGATGTGAATTTCTGGCCTGAGCCGCTAAAGAGAGAGCTGTCTTGTATGGAAAAAGTGAATTGGGGTTGGGGGGGAGGAATATTTGCAAGAGTAGGTAGCCAGGCAGACAGGAAAGGTGGAGGAGCGAAGGGCTGCTGTGTTCACCCACTTCCTTTGAGGTTTGGGGCATCCTGACTCCGCATGCTGGGAGTTAGATGGGAAGTATACATGAAGCCATCTTGGTAGCAATGTTTTTTGACTGTTCAGATTCCTCTCATGACTCCACATCCTTGAGGCAACAGTTTGGTTCTTCCTGCCATTTCAGAAATTAAGGTGCCAGGGGACTCTGTCACTGAGCACATGTCCACTAGAGAGCATCCGGATATGCATGGAAGGAGCCGCAAAGGCATCATGATCCTCGGGCGTGCACAGTAGAGTGGGATGAGACAAAGATGGTACCCAAAGAGAGGAACGGAACATCGCAGGAGGGAAAATGCAAAGCTTCTTAAAAATCCACAGCTCGGAACCTAATGGGCTGATTTCTTCTTAGCTAACTAGTGTTTTGCTGTAGGTGTGCAGTGCCCTCATGGGCGTGGGCCTGTGTGTGTTATAATGTGATGTAGAGGTCGGAGGACAGCTTTCAGATGTTGGCCCTCAGTTTTCTGCCCTGTTTGAGGCAGTCTCTTGTTTGCCACTGCATACACCAAACTAGCTGGCCTTCAGGCAGTCAGGCCCCCCCTCATCTCCATCTCCAGGCTCAGAGGCATTTGCATCGCTGCCTCTGCTTTTTTTTTTTTTTTTTTTTTTTAAGCCTGGTTGTTCTGGGAATCAAAACTTAGGTTATCAGACTTGCACAGCCAGTGTGTTTATCTACTGACCCATCTCTCCAATTCCGACTTATTCATTATTATTGAATTTTATCATACTGCCATAACTTGTGTTATGTGCTTTGCTTCATTTGTGGTTAGTGCTGAGTCAGAGAAATTTCAAGTCTCCTTTCAGCCCATGCCGTCCACACTATGTACCTTTCATAGGTTAGGAGCTTTGGGCATGCCAGCTCATATTTCTTCAGAACTTTGATTAATTCTTGTGCATAATGTTGCAGTCATTACAATTTCAAAACTCACTTTAGCCACTGCTTTGATCATTTCCCACTTTGTTTTTATTTATTTATTTTCCTTGATTGAGCTTAGCAGGGTCAATGTCATGTCATGGACCTTACTGTCTTGTTATTAAATTGAAAGTGATGAAGTAGTTGATAAGTTTCAGGCTTCAGAATACATGTCATTTCTTGCAGGATAGAAAAAACTACAATACTTAATTTATAGTTTTTCTTTTTTTGTGGGAATTTTTTGTTGTTGACAATTTCACTCACGATCATAGCTACACTCACTCAGCTATCCCCTTCCTCTCCTCCTCCAGCTGGTCCCTAAACATCTTCTTACCCCCTTCATGTCCTTTCCTGCCCCCTTTTGGTACGTTGAATGCCACAGGTGCTGCCTGTTGGGATGTTGATTGACATGTCTGGTTTGATCTTTTGCAGGTGTTCAGCACAGCTGTGTTGAGTCCATGAGTTTAGTGGTCACGGACCTGGCCCTTCTCTCCCTTGGCAGTGTTCCCTCAGACTCTGGAGGGATGATGTAGATACAGATGTCCCATGTAAAATAAGCCCTCACTAGTCACTTATTATCTGTGCACTGACCAATTATGAGTCCCTACACTAACTGATGGCCACTGTAGAGACAAGTTGGGGGCAGTACTAATCTATTATATAAACATATTTAGAAGGTGGTTTCACAACGTTTCCCTTTCTTAAGATAATGGTAGTAGGTTCCCCCTAGGGTGTATGACCTCTTAAGCTATGGGCTTTTGACCAGTTTTACAGTATTGAACATGAATTTTCTCCTGTGAATCAGTCCTCAAATCCAGAAGCAGTTGGTTATCATTGTAACGTTCACACCACTATTGTACCAGTGAGTGCAACTTGCCTGGCAGGTCAATATTACAACATGCAAGACTCATTGCTGAGTAATACCATTGATGGCTTTTCTTTGCCAGTAGTTTGTGTCATTGAATCTTCCAGTGATATGAAAGAGAGATGATGAAGTTTTCAGGTCAGTTTCATCTTGACTTCATATGTTATCTTGGAAGAAAGAACCTCAGGTGAGAAAATGCCTCCCTCAGAGTGGCCAGTAGACAAGTCTGTGGGATATTTTTTTGGTTAATAGTTGGTATTGGAGGTTCCAGACTGTTGTGGGTGGGGCCACTCCGGGCAAGGTTGTTTTGGGTGCTATAAGAAAGCAGGTTGACCCATTCCCTCCAGAGGAACACCTAACCCAGTCTTAATTTTAGGATGAGGAGATCGGACTTGCCTGGAGCGGATGCTGAGTTAATAATCTACCTCGGGATCTCTTGCCCTTTCTGGGAGGGGATGGGGGGATGGGGAGAAGAGAGACTGATCGGGAGGGTTTGGGAGGGGGAAGGGAGTTTGAACATGGGGATACATGGATAAAAAAATGAAACTTTATTCTATTAAAAAAATAAAAAGAAAACAGGTTGAGGAGCAAGTCAGCAAATGACAGTCCTCCATGGCTTCAGTTCATGCCTCCATTTTTGCCTCTCAGTTTCTGTCCTGACTTCTCTCAGGGATGGAGCTATGAGATAAAATAAAGCCATTCCTTTCCAAGTTGCTCATGTTCATGGCATTTTCACAGTAATAGAAAGCAAAGTAGGACAGACAGGTGGCATTGAGCGTGATGGTGATGTCTGTGATGACACCTCTGCCCAGAAGGCAGGGTTGCCTGCAGAGTCTACTGAAGTCAGACTAGGTGTGACCAAACCCTGATGCCCTTTGAATTTTCTAACATTCATATGCAGGGAACCGTCTGATGATTCTCAGCTCTTAAGCGTGTAGTACCTATAGCCCAGGGGTTGAGGTCAGCAGCTCATATGTAAGGTTGAATAAGTGTGATATAACATTTGCAGGCTTTCAGCAGAGCATAGTATGACTCAAAACAAATCATGGAAGTATTTAGAGTTATTTCGAAGCTGTATAACAAAACAATTTGCTACTGAAATAGAAAAAAGCTACTTTGAAAATGTTATAACTAGGGTTGGGGAGATGGTTTAGTGATTAAAATTTTGTTCTGTTTGTGTGAAAACCAGAGTTTTGATCCCCAGAACTGATTCACAAAGCTGGGTGGTAGCCCACTGCTCTCTTAGCACACACCTGCAATCCCAGACCACACCTGTAATCCTACCATACACCTGCAATCCCAGAACACACCTGCTATCCCAGACCACACCTGTAATCCCACCATACACCTGAAATCCCAGACCACACCAGCAATTCCAGACCACATCTGTAATCCCACCATACACCTGCAATCCCAGAACACACCTGAAATCCCAGACCACACCTGTAATCCCACCATACACCTGCAATCCCAGACCACATACTTGCAATTTCAGACCACACCTGTAATCCCACCATACACCTGCAATCCCAGACCACACACCTGCAATCCCAGACCACACACCTGCAATCCCAGACCACACCTGCAATCCCAGACCACACCTGCAATCCCAGACCACACCTGCAATCCCAGACCACACACCTGCAATCCCAGACCACACACCTGCAATTCCAGACCACACCTGTAATCCCGCCATACACCTGCAATCCCAGAGCACACCTGCAATCCTATCATACACCTGCAATCCCAGCACACACACCTGCAATTCCAGCACACAGGAGGCAGAGTCAAGGGATCTCCAGAGCTTCAGAAAGTACAAAAATTACTATTGCTATAGTAAGTAATATATAAAGTTATACAAACTTAATGAACAAAATATATTTTGCAATTCACAATCCATTTTACTCTTTTAAATTTCTAAATCGTAAATAAATACTTCGTGAAGTCACAGAGAATGGCAGAATTGATGTACCCTAAGTTCCATCAGATCATGTTCACAATGGCTGTTTATTAGAAATCCAGGGTTTAAAACCAATAATATGTAGTGTCAAAGAGAAAACTGCAGTGAGAATATGTGAGCCATTCCAGACTATTCCAGACTGAATGGACATGTGTACTTGAGTCCTTGGTATTAGGGTCTAGCCTGGGAACTGGGGTTTCTCCATATGGTTGTCCATGTAAATACAACATTTACTAAATGCTAAGAGGACGCACTTGCTGGAGTCTTACATGAGTTATTAAAATGCCATAGTAAGTTCAGCAACCATTTAGAGCAGATCACCATAAGGAGACCAAAGAGGGGGCGGTGAACTTTATTGTGGGTGTTGCTTAGAAACAAGCACACATGGTGATCTTCAAATGTGGACTGACTTTGAGTTGCTTTATCATCATGTTTAAATTATCAACAGACCATGCATCCCATGATTGCCTGAGTCAGGGTTGAATGCTCACACTCCCATCCCTGGTAAATTTATGCATATTAACGGTGGCTCAATGGTGAAAGGAAAATTAATGATGGCGATGTGGGAGAGAGGGGGGGAGGGAGGGAGAGAGAGAGGGAGAGAGAAGGAGAGAGAGGGAGGAGAGAGAGACCTTTCCAATGCTGCGTCTCTGAGCAGATGAGAGGGCATGGAAGTGAAGGGTACCAGCAGAGGCGCTGATTTAGGTCAGAGTCCAGTTTGCCTCTGAAAAGAGGAAGGGAAGGTGGATTGTTGTACGAAGTTTCTGGTCCTGACTTTCCAGTCTCGCCTCAAGGTTCAGACCCACAGTACCGCAGAAACACACACAGTACCACAGAATCATACAGACACATATTATTTTTACGTGGATTGGCCTAGGGCCCAGGCATATAATTTGCTAATTCCTTCATTTGAACCCAATCCATGATTATTATCCTGTTTGGCTATGTGACTGGATACCTTTTTCAGAGCAGCATTTTAGCTTCTTTCCTCTGTGTCTCCTGGTGTCTCATTGCTGTGTCTCCATCGCATCTCTGTAGCGTCTCTGCTCTGCTTTGAGATGTTCCCAGAATTTTCTTAGTCTGATAGCCCCGCCCATACTTTCACTCTGTCTCTGGCCAACCAGCTTTTTCATTAAACACATAGGTGGGACAATTATTTAAAATGTAACACATAATCCCACTGCAGCGAACTACCTGATTCAAAGGAGTGCAGCTGCGCAAGATGCTCTTTCTTTGTTCCTTTCCCAGCAATGGATCTGGACTCACAGACAGGTGTGAGTTCCTTAAATAGCCCTTCTGTCTGACTGGATCCAGCTTTGTTTTTTTTTTTTTTTTTTTTTTTTTTTGGGAAATGTTGATTGTCCCTTCCAGTGAGTTCTTTTATGGGATTAACTCTTGACAACTCTTATAGTTTGAGGTGACTGTCCCCAACAGATTCCTGTGTTAGAATACTTGACATGTAGCTGGTGGCGCTGCCTAGGGAGATTGTGGAACCTTCAGAAGGATGGGCCCTAGTTGGAGAAAGTGGGTCACTCTGGGCTGTGTCTTGAGGATCAGTCTATTCTGCTTCTGGCTAGCTCTGCTTCCTGCTCAGCTGTCTTGTGTCCCTTTGCTATGAAGCCACCCATGTTATTCCTGCCACCATGGACTGTGTGCCATCAAACTGCAAGCCATTGTGAAGCCTCTCTTACCACTGTTTTCTGGTGGGTATAGTCACATCAATGAGAAAAGTAACTGTAAGAGTTACAGCTTCTGGAGGGAAAGGTGTCCTGACTTGTCAGGAAGTCAGGCTCTACCTGGAGCTGGGGTCTGATGGAGGATGGGTCTGCCGTATCAGCAGAATGTGGCAATCCTGCTCCTCTGAAGAGTGAGTCATTACATATGAACTCTGCTCCACTCCCAAGGGAGTTTCCCAGTAGAGGTATCCATTTCTTCTCAGCTTGGACCCAATATGTTACTTCTACTTCAGACTGATAAAGGGAAGAGGGTTAGAGTTAGGGTTAGAGTTAGGGTTGGGGATTAGGGTTTGGGCTTAGGGTTAGGGTTAGAGATTAGTGTTAGGGATTAGGGTTAGGGTTAGGGTTAGGGTTTGGGTTAGGGGTTAGTGTTAGGGATTAGGGTTAGGGTTAGGGATTAGGGTTTGGGCTCTGGGTTAGGGTTAGGGATTAGTGTTAGGGATTAGGGTTAGGGTTAGGGTTTTAGGGTTCATGTTAGGGTTAGTGTTAGTCTATATCTGCTCCAGTAAAATTTTGTTACTTCAGCTCCCAAGGGAGCTTCCTGGAATAGATTCTGCTCTTCACTGTCAAAAGAAGATACCCAAAACTTAAAATAGAGTTTTATTTGGGAAGGTTGAATCCAGGAGAATTGCTGGTTCTGCTGTGGTAAAGGACATCTGTTCACTGAACAGGCAGAGGGGCTTATTCAGGGATTCTTAGGGGTGGAGTTTTTTTCAGGGAGAAGATTTTCAAGGAGAGAATGTTTAGATTTTGATCCTCTTGAGCTTGGACTAGCTTAGACTGGCTAGGTTTTGTGCTCAGGGATTGGTTGGTTTTGTGTTCAGTTAGTCAGGGACAGATTTGGCTTTGGTTTCAGTGTTAAAGTATGTTTCTTTCAATGGTCCTTTTTTAGCCCTTCAGCTCTAGTTTCAGGGTCAGGGTGTGTTTTTTTCATTGGCTTTGGTATCAGGACATGGTGGGTTTCTTTGGCCCTTTTACCCTACAGTAACTAATAAGCTATAACTACACTGACCCAAACAAGGACATTCTTAGGATTTTGAAACTGATATTAACCATCCCCTTGAAGATGAATGATTAATGGCGAATTTATCTCTGATTTGTGAATGTTCTAGATCTCAGTTTCTCTTCCAGTCTCTCTTCTGGGGTATGCTGCAGGCCTGGAATGGCTGGGAGGCATGGGAGGTGGTGTCTAGCTGTGGCTCTTGTCTTTTCTTCAGCGCTTTATTTTGATATTTTCACACTGTTCAGAGTGAATTCCACTCAGAGGTCCTGGAGTGCCATGTAAAGGACAAGGAAAGAGCATCTCCAAGAGGGGCATTGTTAAATGCCAAGAGCCAGCTTCTTCACTGGATAATTCTGAGATATTCTGAAACACTTTCCAAAGGCTTTGCTAAGTACTCACTGTGGAAAAGGACACACTCCATATAAAACTGGAGCTGGGATGAGATGGCTGTGGGTAGAAGAATCAGCTACATGGTGCTTGCAGCTCCCTTCTCATTTCTTTCATTCCTTTGGTGGGTAGCCCAGTCCTGTAGCCCTGTATCCCCTTGAGGATCTGTGGTCCTCCCTCTTCCTTTCCACTTCATGTCATTGACACCAGCCACTCAGATCTTGGTGTTCACCCTTCAGATGTTCCTTCTGTGGCTTTTCAAATGAGGATGCTCATGTGTCCACAGCCCACTGTCCTCAAGCAGTCTTGGTCTCCAGTGCGGTCACCCTGTGCTCTATATTGTAGTGGGTGGGAGCACTCCCTGCACCCTGTGCTCTATATTGTAGTGGGTGGGAGCACTTCCTGCACCCCGTGCTTCATGCTGTAGTGGGTGGGAGCACTCCCTGCACCCAGTGCTTCATGCTTTAGTGGGTGGGAGCACTCCCTGCACCCTGTGCTCTATATTGTAGTGGGTGGGAGCACTCCCTGCACCCTGTGCTTCATGCTGTAGTGGGTGGGAGCACTCCCTGCACCCTGTGCTCTATATTGTAGTGGGTGGGAGCACTCCTTGCACCCTGTGCTTCATGCTGTAGTTGGTGGGAGCACTCCTTGCACCCTGTGCTTCATGCTGTAGTGGGTGGGAGCACTCCCTGCACCCCGTGCTTCATGCTGTAGTTGGTGGGAGCACTCCCTGCACCCCGTGCTTCATGTTGTGGTGGGTGGGAGCACTCCCTGCACCCTGTGCTTCATGCTGTAGTTGGTGGGAGCACTCCCTGCACCCTGTGCTTCATGCTGTAGTGGGTGGGAGCACTCCCTGCACCCCGTGCTTCATGCTGTAGTGGGTGGGAACATCAGCCTCAGCTCTAGCAGCAGAATGCCTTGATCTCAATTCTTTCTCCAAACTGAGCTGCCCTCCAGCCCCAAACTTCAGGATCTGACTCATATAGCATCCTCCCTGGACCATTCTCCCTCTATCTTTCCTTGTCTCCTCGACTTCAGTTTAGGGGTCCTGCCCTAGGAGACCTCACTGGAGCTTCCTGTTCAGGTTAGCTGCCCATGAAAGTGATTTTTTTTTTTAAAGATTTATTTATTATGTATCCAACATTCTGTCTCCACTATGCCTGTGTGCCAGAAGAGGGCACCAGATCTCAATCTTAAGATCAATGGTTGTGAGCCACCATGTGGTTGCTAGGATTTGAACTCAGGACCTCTGGAAGAACAGTCAGTGCTCTTAACCTCTAATCCATCTCTCCAGCCCTTGAAAGAAATTTTTAAAACTACATACATGTTAAAATTATTTACATATTGTTTTCTCACTCCGTTCTGTCTGGGATTTATTTGGACTATTTCTACCCATAGTGATTTTTTATTTGTGGAAGATACCGCATACTGTAACAGAATCCCAGACTTTAGCACAACTGACTCCATGATGGAAGTACCATTCAGGCCATAAAGCCCAGCATGTCGACAGCACCACCTGTGAAAATAAAAACAAAGACCTAACTCCATCAAAGTTCCTAGTTCTGGAAAAGTCTCTAAATGTACTAACCTTGCTTTTTGGCTTCTGTAGTTCTGCTTCTGGTCAACTGTTCTAGTTAACTGAAGTATGTCAACCTATGATAAGGCTTTTTTGTTTAAAGCTCACCCTGAGTAAGGCTTGAGACTGCACTAGGATCCTGAACACCCAGGGTTGTCACTGACAGGCTTAATAAAGACTTTCTATTGGCTTAAACTAGTGTCTGAGCAGTTTTCTGGTGGATGCCCCCACAACAATGCAAGGGTGGTAAAAGGTAGGTCAAGAACAGTGGCAGCAGTGTGGGACTGACCTCTCAGCAGGGCTAATGGCCTATAAAAATGTTTCATCACAAACCCAGAAGGATAAGCAAGGGATGTACTCACTCACTAGTGGACTTTAAGCAAAAGGATTCTTATTTCATTGAAAGATGATGAGTGAATAAAGTGATTTAAAACACACACACACACACACACATACACAAAGCCCTTTTGGTTTGACTGTAGAAGGGTTGCTTAGCAGGAATTTGTGGTGGCCATAGTGCATCCATGGGCATTAGCTGTGACCTAGTGTGCTTTCTTCATGTATAACTGAGCTTAACCTGGCTTGAGGTGCCTTAGATTTTATTTTTTATTTTTTATTTTTATTTTTATTAAACTTTATTTATTTACTTATTTGCCTTGGTGTTTGCCTGGAACTGGAACTACAGACAGTTGTTAGCTGCCATGTGGGTACTGGGAATTGAACCTGGGTCCTCTGGAAGAGCAGACAGTGCTCTTAACCACTGAGTCATCTCTCCAGCCCAGATTTTATTTTTTATGCTTTATGTATTTTAGAGAAAAGAAACACAGAGAACAGTTATTTTTATTATTTAATATGCCTGCATAGGAACAAACTAACTATAACTATTGTAAATTTGAAGCTGTGTTTATCAAGTTTCTCCCTTTAAGTTATCCTCAATGCTGTACCTTTTTAAAGAAATTTCAATACAAACGTGTCTTTTATATAGTAATAGATGTTAATAAATAGATAATAAAAATCATAAATCATAAAAGAGAATGATAGGATGAATTTAGACCAGTATATCATTTCTCTCAAGCATATCTACTGTGTAGATCTTAATCCCCTTCCATGTTTAGATTAGTGACTCCATATTGTAACAGCTTAAATAAATTCCAACTGATGCTACTTGAGTAATAATTTCCATATTTGAGTTCCTATGCTAGGAACTTAAGGGCTGCATAAGGCTGACAAATGCATAGCCTCAGTTCTTAAAAGATAAAAATTGACCACATTTACAGTTATCATACAATTTTAGAGCTTAAGCATGCACATATAGCCAGGAAAGATTAAAATGTGATTTTGAAATTTGATTCAATCTTGAAAGTTGCCTAAGGTTGAGAGGAAGCAGCTGTAGGTTTTTAGCACCTACTGTGTACCATGGAATATGGTTTCTTATTCACTACAGGCCACCTAAAAAGTCTTGCTTTTCCATGTTTCTTGTTAAAAGTGTCTTAGAAGTACTCTGCCATGTTGGTGACTTCTTAGAACTCCAGTCTTGAAACATTACTAGGCACTTAATTTCCTTTAAAGAAAAAAAGAATGTAAGTTCAAGTGTAGACACGTGGGGAAGGAATTACTAGTTCTTAAGCCAACAACCACAAGCAGACAGACTGTTAGACATTCTTTATGAGGCCAGGCCAACGGGAACAGATAAAGGCTGCAAATCAGTGTCCTTAACCTAAGGGACCATCCTATGAGTGACTCCCAAAGCCAAAAAGAAAACATAACCAGTGAAGGTGGGGAGATATGCTGTCTGTCTTTCTGTGGTACCTGCAGACAGGGCTGTGGCTAATGTCTAAAGGTTTTCTGTTTTTCCTGGGAGTCCCAGGACTTGCTATATTGATTGACTAGGCTGGCCTCAAACTCACAGAGATCCCTCAGCCTCTCTGCATTCAGAGTGCTGGAATTAAAGGGTTAGGGTTAGGGTTAGGGTTAGCTACCATATCTGTCTTTTTTTTTTTAAATTATCTTTTGGATTTATTTTGAGACAATATGAATTATATATATTTATAAATTACATATATTTATAAATATAAAGCCCTATCTGTCCTGGAACTCTGTGGTGGCCCAAACTGACTTCCCATGCCTAACACTCTTCATCTAAGCCCCTTGAGCCTGCCCTTCCCCAGGACCTGTAACTGCCAGGTTCCACTCACAGAACGCTCTTTTTTTTTCCTTTGAGCTGGAAAATAACTTTATTTGTTCTAGGGAGTTAGCCAGTCCTCTCAGAATTTCTGAAATTGCTTCTTGGTGCCAGAAGCCTTGGTGACCTTGAGCACATTAAAGCACATCTTGCTCAGGGGCCTACACCCTCCCACGGTGACAATGTCTCTGGTCTGTACATCCCTGAAACATGGGGACAGGTGCACAGACATGTTCTTGTGGCACTTCTCAAAGCGATTGTAATTCCGGATGTAATGGAGGTAGTCTTGGCAAATGACAATGGTCCTTTGCATCTTCATCTTGGTAAGGACACCAGACAGGATACGACCTCAGATGGAGACATTGTCAGTGAAGGGGCATGTCTTGTCTATGTAGGTGCCCTCGATGGCCTCCTTAGGCGTCTTGAATCCTAAACTGATGTTTTTGTAGTACCAAGGGAGTTTCTCCTTGACAGTTTCTCCAAGCAGGACACTCTTCTTATTTTGAAAGACAGTGTGGGCTGCTTTTGGTAAGCACGCTCGGTCTCAGTGTCCTCCATCTTCCCAGCAGTCTCCAGAACGTTCTATCTGATCTAACTGCTGGGTCCTGCCCCTGCCACACAGAGTAAAAAGTCCAATCTTTGGACATGAAACTTGCATCGATCCCCTGGAAAAACCTACCCTGAATATTCCAACTCCTTTCCCAAGAAACTCTATGTAAGCTCTGTAGCCTGTTCAGTTTGATGCTGAGCAGAGGCAGCCACCCTCCTGGTTTTTCCTTCTCTTAATAAATTGCAAGTGAGGTTTGTTGTTGAGTGTGACTTTGTGGCATTGTTTGGCTCCCGGATACCAGAATACCTTTCCACCCGAGCTGTAATGCTTACACTTCTTACCTCAGAATCCACGTGTGCACAGACACATATTATTAAAGTTTTCTGTCTTAATGCCTCTTTCTTAGTCCTCTGCACAAGAAATTGGACTTTTTTTTTTTCCTGTTTGTGCTACTTGGTAATTCCCAGATCCCAGCTTCCTCCACATTTACCAGCTCAGGATGTTTGTGGCAAAAAGATCAGAGAACTCATTCCTGGGGTTGTAAGGTCCCTGACTGCAGTGTCTTTTTAAACTTTTAATGCTCTTGTGTGTTTGTCTTATATTTAATATGCAGAATATTCAGCTGTTCTTAGAGGAAAAGGAAAATGTATGTCCACTATGTATATCAATGCCCCTACCAATAGTTGAAACAGCTAAAGTAACAGAATAAACTATTAAGGTTTTTTTTGCATCTCCAAAAATAAGACAAATTAGGCAAGAGGAAACGTACATTTATGGTGAAGGCAAAGCTGGAGGGTTCTAGCCCACAGCCTTCCCCCTCTTCTTAAAATACAGACATATGTTGGAGAATGAGCAGCAATGGTGAACATTATCCTTGAAGATATTTCATGTTCATGTATAATTATACATATCATGATGAAGAAATGAAAATGGAACATTTGTTAACAAGGAAATTACAACGTACCCATCAAGACATTGGTGAGAGTGCTGGCTAAGTAGTGATGGGGAAAATTGAGTCTGAGATCATCTGGAATGCTTTTAAGAGGTTTTCAGTAAACTTACAAAGGTATAGAAAGGCTCATTCTCTTCAGTATTAAAGAACTGACTGTGTTCCAGAGGGTGGTGAGGTGGGACCTCAACTGGCTGGCCAGCATGCAGTGTCCTAGGGTCATTTTACCTGAAATCCTCTTGGGGTGTGGGAAGGGATTCACTCCAGTGTAACAGTAGCTGATGTTCAAATAATGTAAGTTGATTTTGCAGTTATATTAGAAAATGGAAAATGTTACACAGATGCAGCACCTGAATAAATCAGAACTGCCAAGACTGGAATAATTTCAGAGTCACAGAGAGGTACAGATTACCTAAATTTTCATTTCCTGTAAAATGTGAAGGTTGAAGCAAAGACAAGGAAACAATAGTGCTGGATTTAATGCATTTGTGGGAAAATGTTTAGAAGCTAATTTGGACTATTTGCTGCCTTAAGCCACATGTCCAAAGACTATTACACTTTTCATTACAGATAAATATATTATTAGAACCTGTGCCATTACTGAAAAAGAAAACCACATTTGATGGTAAAGTTCAATATGTAAAAGAAATAGGTTGTCATGAAAATATTTACATTCTAATGCTTTTTAATCAAGGAGAGGACCATAGTGATACATCCTTTTCACACAGTAAACAAATTGAAACATTCTCTTTACTTTTTGGAACAGTACCACAGACCCTCCAGGCAAAAATAATGAGAATATACAGAATATGAAAAAATTGATCTGATTATTAAGATTTTCTTAAGTGGTGCAAGTGCTGGTGTTGATCAGCAATGATACAAAGAGGAGCATTAGTTTCTGACTGAAGCAAGAGAAAAAGACAGATGCATGGATGGGAAAAGCTTTCTGCTTTTGCACGTGTTTAATTTCAAAGAGCTAAGAACTTGAAGAAGGGTCAAGGTTCAGAATTCCTTTCTATCTTCCAGTTACTAACATAAAATATTGTCCCTGTAAAATTGCATCACCAAGTCTTTGGGATCTTCAGATTTCAGTTTGACTCTCCAAAGTGCTTGGTGTATGCAATACTCTACCACTGGGATTTGGAAAAATTATCAAGAGAAATGTAGTCACCATTGGACTAGAGCAGTCTGCTTGTTTCACGATAATCCTGTGCCAAAGCCATCCAGGACAGGTCTCTAAAGAATATTTTATATTCCGTTCTTTTTTAAAAAATATTTATTTTTATTTTTATGTGAATTGGTGTTTGTCTGCATGTATAATTGTGTAAGGGTGTCAGATCTTGGATTAACAGACAGTTTTTAGCTGTCATGCAGATGCTGGGAATCAAACTCAGATCCTCCAGAAGAACAGTCAGTGCTCTTAACCACTGAGCCATCTCTCCAGCCTGATTCCATTCTTTTAAAGTGCTCTTGTGGCTGATGAAGCTTTAAACTCTGACTTTCAGTGAGAGGAAGACATGCCTCCCATAGGCACTGTGCAATCTGACAAAGGGCTTGGATTTCTCACATCTTGCTCCATGACTTCAACACTTCAAATGCTTAACATGATAAATACCTTTTCCAGCTGTTTCTGAGAATTAGAAATTTAGGAGGTCTGTAGTGGGATTATGGTACCTTATAAATATTTGTCCCTCCTACTAGTTTAATAAAAGCTGATTGGCCAAAGGCAAACAGGAAATGTGGGCGGGGCTACCAGGCTAAGAAAACTCGAGAACATCTCAGAGCAGAGACAGATGACAGGAAGAGCCACAACACAGATGCCAGGAGATGATGCAGAGGAAAGAAGTTGAAATGCTGCTTTAAGAAAAGGTGTCGAGCCACATGGCTGAATAGAATAAAAGAGATGGGTTAGTTTAAGACTAAAGAGTTAGCAAGTTATATGCCTGGGCCCTAGGCCAATCTGTAAAATTAATATAAGCCTATGTGTGATTATTTGAGGCAAAGCAGGGCTGAAAGTGGGTCCAAACCTCTGGTCTAGACCAGAAAGTCTGGGCCAGAAACTAACTACAACAGAGGTCCTTAAAGGGGCTTCTAGTGCATCCTCATGAGGATACATTCATGCTCTCATCAGGACCAGAATTATATGACAGGTCAACTGCAAAGGCTCCAGATCCAAGCCCAAGTATGATCATTTCTAATACCAGCTATATTACTCGAGAGTCAGAGTTTCTTACCCCTTGACCTCCCTGTAGGTGACACAAGTATTCTTATGGCATGACTGTTGTGGGATTCAGCTTGACCTGATTATACCCATCTCAGTTTGTGACTAACATTTTGCCTGTCATGTGATCCCCATGATCTAAGTCCTATAGGATAAACAAAGCAGTAAGATAGTTAGCTATGACTGTTGTATATTGGGCTGGTATTAGCTGGTTTTGTTAATGGAAATTTGGGTGAGTGTCACCTGAGTCAGAAAGTGACTTAAGACACCAGGAAAAAATTTACTAGCATTGAAAGAAAAACCTGGGGTTGGAAAGGTGGGTCAGTGATTAAAAGCACTGACTGTAAGTGTTCCTGGCACACCTTGTGGTGGACCCAGCATGGCACACCTCATGGTGGACCCAGCATGGCACACCTCATGGTGGACCCAGCATGGCACCAGGTAAGATGCAAGAATTCCCAGTGGCAAGAGCTAAAGCTATGGCTCAGAGGTTAAGAGTGTTGGCTGCTCTTCTGGAGGTCCTGGGTTTGATTCCCAGCAACCACATGGTGGCTCACGGCCATCTATGATGAGATCTGGTACCCTCTTCTGTGCACTGTGTACATAGTAAATTAATAAATATATTTTTTTAAAAAAATTCCGGCAGCAAATCTCTCTCTCTCTCTCTCTCTCTCTCTCTCTCTCTCTCTCTCTCTCTCTCTCTCTCTCTCTCTCTCCCCTTCCTCTCTCTGTTTCTCTTTCCTCTCTTCTGCCCTTCTCTGGGTACCCACCTCTTGGTAGCTCTCTAAAATAAACTCTCATGTGGTATCTGGCAGTGAGTGTGTCTCTCCCCACGAGCAAAACACTAACATTTTGGTGCTGAAACCTGAGAGGGCCTCTTCTTGAGCTTAGGTGAACATACGCTAGGAGAACCTGATCGGGGGTCACTGCCAGGCTGCCTTCCATCTGTTCCACTGCATCGCATTTGAACACCATTGGCTCCGATAGGTAAGTTTTCCCTTTTCAGTCAATGAAAACTTGAACTACAGTCTCTGGTTCTCCCGTAAGACTCTGGTTTCGTGGAGGGCCACACTCTGCCACGATCCTCACGGGCCATGGCTGTTCCCTCTCACCCCTAACACTCATTTTGGCCTTCCCTGTTATGGGGCTTTCCCATGGACTTGTCCAGAGAGGTGACCTAGACACCTACCATCTGGCCTGTGCCAGCAGGCCCCTTGCGGTAGCACACGGATGCCCACTGTATGACTGATGGGTTTTTGCAGTGGCTAGCATTGGTTAGTTAGGGCTTACCTCTGGAGCCCATTCCTTTGTGTTGATGAGTGCTTAGAGATTGGCGTGCTGTACGTATCTGGGTATCTCTACCAAAGACATTTGCTATCTCCCCTTTCCCATACTCTCTCCTCTCTATCTACTGGACAAATATCACACTGGTCTGCCTGCTTTGTCTGCTATTACTATAAAAATCACACTGGTGTTCCAGGAAGCTCCTCTCACCCGCAGTGAACTCCTGACACAAGGGCAAGGGACACCCTCCTCTGTGACTTGGAACTGGATGGAAATTCTTGTCGCAAAGACACTATCCATCTCAGCTTGGCTGCTGTCTCTTACCTCTCCGAGGAACTACAGTCTGGCTTGACTGCAGTGTCATGGCTTGGCTTGGGAGTCTAGCCAGAATAGGAGAGGATAAAGGGAAGAGCAGCAAGGCCTGACACTCCCCTCTTTCTCTGCATCCAGATCTGCTAGGATAATCTCAAGAGAGATACTTATGACCTACCTTCACCTACCAGAGACAATGGATTCCAATTAGAATTTCCCGGGAGGCTCACGTGTGGAGGAAGGAAAAGACTGGGACTTTGTAACAGAAGGGAACTTGTCTCTGGAAAAGGGATTTCACATGTGCTGCCAGCTTGTCAGATCACCTTGAAGGGGAGTTGGAGCTGAGAGAAGGATGAGTGGGTCTTGGGCTGGGTCACAGCTGAGGCAATGATGGGTGGGTTGTGGCAGGACCACAGCTGATTGACAGGGGCTGCCTAGTTACAGACAGCTTTTGTTCTGTTTGGAACTAAAACTCACGTTATCACTCTAAGATGAACATTGGAGCCCCAGTCACCTTACATGTTCCTCACCCTTTCTGTGCTTGTCACTGGCTTTTGTCTCTTTAATCAGTCTATTGAGGATGCGTGATGGAGCCTAACTTGTTAGCATTGCCAGCATCAACTTCAGCAACAAGCCGAGCCGTTTTGCCTTGATGGGTGGAATCCTTTGAACCCACAAATACAATAATAAGTCTTCTTCAACCTCAGTTACTTCTGTCATGTGTTTTGGTCTCAGTAATGACAAAAGTGACCCAATCAACCCCTGGAAGCCACACCTGGGCATATTGTTATTTTGGGTACTGAGCCTTAACAACCTGGGATATTTCCTATCTAAGGTATAACAATCTAGATCTTGGATTCAAGCACACTTCCTTTATTGTTGGGTACTGGGAAGAATCCAAAGCAGATTCTACCCCTTCAGATTTGCAAGGGGGCAGAGTCTCTGCTATGGCTCCACCAATGCTGCATCACTTTTCTATGAAAAGTGTATCAAATATACTAGGCAGTAACAATTCAGTTGTTAGTCACACTTTTTATGGGTACCATATCAACATCCAAATTTAAATTTAAAAGTACACATCGTCTACTCTATAGCTTTGAGAAAGGTATAATGTAATGAAGTACAATGAAACGATATGCTGTCACAAGATGTTAGATTGTTACCCATTCTATGCATTTAGGATTAAAATTTTAAAACCTTGAAAGGAAAAAGATGGAAAACAAGAGACCTTTCAGCTTTCTTATTTCCCAGCTTGAATAATTTAATTGGGTTTTATAATATCAGAAGGAATCAATGCTTGCATTTAACTTTTCTATTTTGGGTGAAAGGTAAGTCACTTTGAATATTCCTGGTAGTGAATTGCCACGTAGAGAGACATAACCATTAAAAATCACCACACATACTTAATGGCTTTTTGTAAAATAAATTCCCAGTAGTTTTCAATTTAGGAAAAGTCTTTCTAAATGACACCAAATGAATCAGCTGCTAGAAACTTACACCTGGTCCAGGCAAGGGACCTCAGAGTGGGCAAACACATATACCTCTACTGCATTTAGACTCACAAATAAGCTAGCAGTCAACTTTTAGCCCTAATGGCACTTTTAACCACCACATAGCCATCTGTTAGGTGGAGACCTGTCTTCAGATTAAAAATACTGTTTGAAGGCAGGGTCATGGACGGTAGATGGCTCTCTCCTTATTGAGCTAGGTGCTCAAATCCATCTTCAGCTTTAACTTGTTAAATCTTTTCATGTTAGGGGGAGGGGAAGAGGAGAGAGGAGGGGTAGTGGTGGGGGAGAATATAATTACAGGACAAAGGTGGAGACTTCCGTTTGAGGAGCAAAGGAGTCATACTGGCCCTGGGAAACTGAGCTGACCTGGTTTAAACGGTAGTTCTCCATCTCCCCCGCATGCATCTTAAAATCGTATGCTCTGTGGGAGACTCAGGCACCAACCCTTGAAAAGGAAAAAAAACAAAACAAAACAAAAAAACTCTTCAGGTAAATTTAACTCAGACCCAAATGTTGAGTGTGTCTTGGGGCAGCGGGTCTCATTTTAACTCCCACCGGAGTCATCTGGAGAACATTTGGAAGTCACTGTATGCCAGGTCCCTGATTGCCAGTCTCTGATTCAGGAGAGGTGTTTGCATTTATGGGTCCTTAGTCGTTTGTATTCTTTTACATGGACTGATGCATGGGCTTGCTCACGCAGGCGCACCCATGGAAAAGACCCACTTTTCTTCTAGCACATGGGCCAGGCTTGGCAACACTCGTCTTTATGGCTCCCATTCATATTTTTAACAGGTTCCCAGGTGAAGTTGCTGCTGTTTTTGCCCACACCTCAATAGCTAGTTATAGAAAAGTTTGGAGTGCAGCTGTGAATGAGGTTAAGGGAGGCATGGCACACTGGCAAAACCAGAAATAACTCATCTGCCTCCTTTCTTCTCCCTACATCCTTTAAAGATGAAGTTGTCCATCTGTCACTGCACAGGCCTGCTTAGTCTGCTAAAGGGGTTAGGTGCCTACCACACCCACGCCACGCCCGAACTCCATCCCTCCAATCACTAACCTTCTTTCTTGTCCTGCTCTCCTCAGTTCAGCCCCCACCCCCCTTCGCTGCGTCCTCGCGGTTGCGCAGCAACGAGTGACCCTGGTTCAAAAGCGAGCCTAGCGGCTCTCTGCCACGCAGGCGCAAACGGTCGGGCGCAGAGCCGCCGCCGGCATGGCCTTCGTCAACGTGGTGGTAAGGCTTTGCCGACACCTTTTAGTCCTCCATGACAAGTCGCAGACTTTGATAGGCACCCCGTCTCACCATGGGTTAGAGGAGGCTGAAGACAACAGCCACATAGGCTCTGGTCACACTAGAAAAAGTTGTGCTTCCCACTCTAATTGAGGCTACCTTGGTTAGGGCGCCTAGAAATTGTGTAGAGGCAGAGCACCTTCGATTAGGATGATTTCCTCCACTACACTTGCTTTTAATTTTTGATTTTTATTTTTAAATGTATAAAGTAACTCCAGGCTGGCTTCCGACTACGGATCCTTCCACCTCCTCCTGTCACCGAAAACTCCATCCCTAATTCTAGTTTTTTTTTTTTTTCTTTTAGAACATAGTAGGTTCACGCTATATTAACCCCTAACCTGGAATGGTAGGTGATGAGATTTGGATTGTTGCCCCACGATCTCGTCTTTCCTTGTCCTTTAGTATCTTAACACTGAAATGTGAAACCCACAAACAGGGCTATTAAGGCATCTAAACTTCACAGTGCGAATTTACCGGCAAAACAACACTCCATGAAAACCCCAAGTTAAAGACAAAAACAATATCAACAGATGCACAATTCCCGAAAGACAATGTGATTTGTGTCTGTAAAATTCCAAGTGTATCTATGCAGTACAAAAGGTTCCATTTTTAGAGACATACTCGTGTATTCTCATTTTATGAAGCTTTAAGAAGTGCAAAGTGCATATACCAGTTTGCCTGATTGACTGCTAAAGAAAATGTTTTCTTTTAGAGACACAGGTAAGATGGAGGACCAGACTAGATATAGTTTTAATAAAGATAACCCGGAGAAAGCAATATGAAGTTTAACGGTAGTCCTACAGGAAAGACTACATTCAATACTTATTTTGTTTTTAGAAAATTGTATTTTATTGGCTTCTTTTAGACTGCTGCTGTCTTACTCTAAGGGTAGATCTTAAAAGATGTTTTTAGCCCTAGGAGTTTTTCCCTCCAGCTCTTAGAGTGTGATCATTTAGCACAGATTAAAACTCAAGCATCAGTTTAGAAGCCTTTATCAGAGTAGACTGTTTGGAAGAAGCAATTCATCTGGGGGCATTTAGTCTTAATGGGTATGCCTGCGACTAGCATTTAGACATTACTGATTGGCCTATTCATAGACTTACCCTGGATCTTGGAAGGATTAGTTTAAAATGCGCTGTTCCTGGAGTGAGAGTATTTTTGTGGGAAGCAAGAAAAAGCAGTTTTCTTTGGACTGGATTAGGCAATCTAGAATAAGAGCAACTGGTGTTCTTGTTTTTACCGTGTTATCTGTGGTCTTTGCCTTGCATCAGTACTGTTTACATAGGAGACCTAGGTGGGGCATGTTTTATATAGAACATAAAGGCCGAGTATATTTCACATGCTTCTTCTTTTTGTGCTGTTGGTGTAATATGTGGCTCTGGGTAGACTCTGCCTGATTTCATTTCATGGCATGGTTTTAGCACCTGCTGTTTCTTTACAAGCTTATTGGTGGTTGTCACATGACATTCACTGGGATGCAGGGGCGTCGTTCTGACAGCCCTCTCTCTACCTCTGCTTTGGAAGCAGGGCGAGCCGTTTTTAAAGCTTGAAGTTCATTTCCTTTTTCTAATAGTACGTTTACATTGGGAAAAGGGTAGACGGAAAACAAAGGCTTATTTCCAGCTGCCTCCAATTTCCCTTTCAAAAAGGAATAGGAAGGTTAGATACACAAGTCCAGACCTGTGAGCGCCAGCTCACCCAAACATCTCCGACATCACCTTCTGGTGTGCTGTCATCTTGTGATTCAGTCTTAAGAATAGGGGCCTTCAAGGAAGACAGGCAGCCAACACAATTTACAAAGAGCCAAGACCATACTGTGACCAGGGCGTCCTTAGTAAACCTGGAGGTTTTCTTCAAGAATTGGAGAGTGCATTCTTAATTATTTTTAGTTATGTGTATATGTGCGTTCATCTGCATGGGGGCATGTGCATATGAGTACAGGTGGAGGAGATTAGAAGAAGTGGCAGATTCCCCTAAGTCTGGAGTTGCAGGCAGTTGTGAATGACTGACTTGGGTGCTGGGAATCAAAGCCGGAAATGCTCTTTCACAACTGAGGCTCCTCTCTAGCCCCCATCTGTGCGCTTTTTAAGGCAAGTGTATTCTAATGTGAGAACCAAAACCTCTAACAATTGCTTTCATGTAGCCCAAACTCTACCGATCTGTAATTGAAGACGTAATTGAAGGCGTGCGGGACCTGTTTGCTGAGGAAGGCGTCGAAGAGCAGGTGTTAAACGATTTGAAGAAGGTTTGTGTTCACGTCTCTCCTTCAAAACCGGAATTCGCTAAAACACTCGATTTCCAGTTGTGTTAGTATGTGTTCCTTGTGATGTCCACTGAAAACAAAAACAAAAACAAAAACAAAAAATCCCCCCAAACAGAACAAAAACTCCAAAAAACATTAGGTATCTTTTTTGTTTTGTTTTTGTTTTTGGAAACACTATTAACAAAAATAAGACCATATATATATATTTTCCTTTCAGCTCTGGGAAACCAAAGTTTTACAGTCTAAAGCGACAGAGGACTTCTTCAGAAATAGTGTTCACTCGCCTCTGTTTACCCTTCAGCTGCCACATGGTCTGCCAACACTGCCATCAACAGGTGGGGAGAATTAGTCACAGACCATTTTGGTTTTCAGTACAAATTCCAATTTGACCTTGTTGTTCACTCAGGATAATTCATGTTCTTAAGGTTGAGAGGGCCTTACTTTAGGTGATTTAATTAGATGGACATGGTATATGTGTTTATTTTAAAAAATTCATATTATTAAAAACTAAGTTTAATAGTTCCTTATTGTAGAGAGACAGTGTTTTTAAGTTTACAGTGTCCACTGTTATTTCTGAGAAGTCAGCTGGGTGTTGAGGGAGTAACCTAATCATCATTGTTGAACTAACAGTGGGAAGGGTGGGTGCAGAATGCTTGTGTTTCCTTGTTCCCCTCCCCTTTCCTTCCCCCTCCCCTCCCTTCCCCCCTCCTCCCTCCTTCCCTCCTTCCCTGCACCTTACAAATCTATTATTGCATAGCAAGCAAAACAGAGTGAAAAACCTATGGAGATAATTCAGGCTACCTTATAGTTTTAACTATATAAAGTAGTAGGAATGAATTACTTATGTACATTTTATTTTATTCTAGATCTAGACCTTTGCTTTTGAGAAAAAATTTTGCCCAGATTTATGTGTATCAAATTTAAACTGGTAAAGACATCATTGGATGCTAATCTATCTGGCTTTTCTTTATTCTACTTCTTTCTGCTTCCTAGGAGTTCAAGGCTGCTTGAGTACATATGTCAGGGCATGGAAACAAATAGGTTTTATTTGAAGTTTAGTAGAATAGTGTTTGTAAGAAGGAAGGGTGGTATTTGGATTAGATTGTTGTTAAGAAGTAGATTATTCTTTGTATGTATGGGAAAATTCTTATGAAAATCATGTCAGATATGATGAAGGAAAAAAGAATATGCTTCATTCAGTGGCAACAGGGATGAAGATCCAGCACTGCATCTCCACTCACAGTGGTCTGAGGACTTCTGTTAGGGACCTCACCTCAGGTACAGAGGGATCCCTGGCTTCAATGCAGAAAAGAACTTCAAAGTGAGGCAGTATATATATATGTGTATACACACACACACACACATATATATATATATATATATATATATATATATATATATATACACACACATATATCCTTTTAAAAGTGTTTAATTCAAGGTGATACAGAATTCAGAACAGAGCAAAGATGAACAGTGGATGCTGGCAGGATCTGAGACTGGATTTACTTTATGATTTGTATTTTTACCAAATGTATTACAGTGTTGACCAGGCTCCAAGACAGCAGTTCGTTCTAGCAATAGGTAGTAAAAGAAGTGTCGACTAGGCAGCATCCATATGTTTAAACAGAAGTGGGTGAGCTCACCTCATCTGGGCATACCCTGCTATTGGCCAGTGTCCTCCCCTCTGTCTTTGCTGTTGGCTTCTCTTTTCTTCCATTCCTATTCCCTTTCCCCACGACCCTATCTTTTTTACCCATCCCTTGGCCTAGTTCTTGGGGCTCTTTCAGGGGCTTTTGCCTATCTTCTACGTACCACCTACAGCCCTTTTTGCCCAGACCCTGATCCTCAGCCATAGTGGCTTTTTTTTTTTAAATACATCTATTTTTATTTTACATGCATGGTGTTTTGCCTGCCTGCATGTATATTGTGCATCTGGTGCCAGTGGAGGCCACCGAGTCTCCTGGAACTGGAGTTATAGATGGCTGTGAGCTCCATGTGGGTGCTGGGAATGGAACATGGGTTCTCTGGAAGAACCCTAATCCTCTCTGTTGCTGCTGTGCTGGGCTTCTTGGTTCTCAGCTGGCAAGAGGCTTCAGCTGGACTCTGGAGGGAGGGATCCTTTCCCTTATGATGTTCTCAGTCTTCCTCTCCTTCCTCACCCCTTCCACTTAAAAAGAGTTGAAGTATGACAGCAATTATGAAAAGTGAAATAGATTAGCAAATGAATATTGGATTACCAAGCACAAATTTTTATCTTACTAAACTGTAAAATATGATATTGCTCTGTGAGGATCAGTCATAGAAGGACCAGGGACATGGCTTTGTGGGAAGGGCACTTGCTGTGGAAGCATGAGACCTGAATTTTGGTTCTAGCACTCATGTGCCTTGCAAACATCTATTAACTCCGGAGTTGTGATGGGTTGAGAGAGGAGGATTGTTGTGGCCTGCTGGCTTCCAGCCTAGCTGCATATTCAGTGAGAGACTGTCTCAAAAGGTACAGGGCAGAAAGTGATAGAGCAGAACACTGGATGTCCTTCTGTATCCTGTGCAAGTATATACACACATGTGCATATACTACACATATAGACCACATACATATATATGAAGCTACCACACACAAACACTAACCACACACACATATGCCACATATGCATGTATCACACATATATACCATACACATACCCACCATACAAATACACATATCACATATGTGCACACACATACATTCACTGTCATACATATACATATACCATACACACATGCATACATATGTACATAAGCCACATAAACACACACACACATACACACAGTCATGAGAGTTTCATTGAGAAGCTGACATGTTGAGATGTTTTTTATCAGTAATTGTTTTTAAACTATGCTTTCATTTCATACTCCGCTATTTATTTTAAACCACGCTGTTTAGCACTTTTGCAAATCTCAGTTTTACAGATATATGTCTATGTCTGTGTATATGTATAAAGGCAGGAACCTAGCCTTGAACTCACTATTACCTCTCAGGCTGGCCTGGGACTCAGCTATCTCTGCCTGAGCTTCTGAGAGCTGACCTCACAGGCACGTGTTACTATTCATGGTTAAGGAGTTTTTGTATCTCAAATAACACTGAAGGTTCTTTTTACTTGAAAGTGGTGAGAGGGTGAGAGGGTGTGATGCACATGGAGGAGGAAAACATTTGGATGTCTTTTACCAAAAGCACACTTAAACTTCTCATTTTTCTGTCATTCAAAACTGCAATACTCCATTTTGCCCAGAAGATGGTAACATTACCAGTGATTTAAATCACAAAACAGCTTGACAAAGTCTGGATCAACCTAGTTTTCACTCAGCACCTTTTTTTTTTTTTTTTAATTCTGTCTTGGAAGTTAGGATAATAGAAATAATTACATTTAAAATAAGACAGTTTTTCTTATTCTCATCCTTGGAATTTACAATGAAGAGGCTGAAAAAGAAAAGCATGCTACAGACCCCATCCTTATCTGTCTTCATTTCTGGGCACCCTTCAGTAAGAGTCTGAAAATAAATAGCCCTATAAAATTGAAGTACTTCTTAATTGTGTCTTCTCATGGTATGTTTTAAAAAGCCTGATTAAAATGACTTAAACTGCTACAATCTTTTTTATCGCTTTTGATAACGAGCTCAAACAAAGTCCACAATTGAGTAAGTCACTTACCGATGTCGATTCTGGTTTTAAAGCTTGTTTATCCTTTGTTACATATATCTTTTTTGGCTGTACTATTTCACTTCTTAGGAACAGCCTGTGTTATCAGTTTTCAAGGGTTTCTTTACACTCTCAATAACTGAGGACCCCAAACAGCTTTTTAAAATATGGATTTTGGCCTGGGAGGTGGCTCAGTGGATGAGGGCATGCTGGGCAAGGGGGACAGATCTCCAGCATCCACAGAGAAGCCTGACCAGGGTGGCAACTACTTATAATTTGTTATTATTATTATTGTTGTTGCTATTGTTAGTGTGTGAGTGTGTGTATGCATGTGTGTGTACGTGTGGATGCACACTTGGGTACATCGAGGTCTGGAGACAACTTTGTGGACCCTGTTCTTTCCATTCACTCTCACACAGGTTCTGGTTATTGGTTTCTAGGTCTGTGTAGTCTGCTGAACCACCTCATGCCTTACTTTCAATTAAAATTTTTACTCTTTTTATTTAAACCAGGTGTCATGATGTTATGATATACATGGAGTGTTGCTGTAGATTATGTAAATTAGTGTCCACCATGTTTGAGTTAGTCCTTTTTTTTTTTTTTAATTGTGGCAAGAATCTCAAATCTGCCCTGCTAGCAAAATCCTAAATCATAATACAATAGTAAGACTGGCCCTCAGGTTGTACTCTTCACCTCTTGAGGTCAGACACTCTGACCAACTCTCAGGTTCTGCTCTTTCTGCATTAGGTAACCCCCTATTTTATTATCTAAGCATGTTTTCTTTTTGTTTTTAAATATTCATTTTTATTTTTTCTATGTGAATTAGTGTTTTGCCTGCATGTGTAACTGTGTAAGCGTGTGAGATCTTGGAATTACAGACAGTTATTAGCTGCCATGTGGATGCTGGGAATTGAATTCAGATCCTCTGGAAGAACAGTCAGTGCTCTTAACTCTTAACACACACACACACACACAGAGTGCACACGTTCATGCTCACACACATGCATCCAGGCACACACATGCCACAATACATGTGTGGCAGTCAAAGGGCACATTTTGGAGTCAATTCTTTCTTTCCTTCTACCTTGCTTCCAGAGTATCAGACTCGGTTGTCAGCCTTGAAGACCAGTTATTTGCTCGGTCATCTCACTGACGTCTTTTTCCTTTGAGATTCTAAAAAGAAATGAGAACACAAAGCATTTTTTTTTTCTTGGTATCTGGCATGTTTCATTTAGTGTGGGGTCCTCTAGGTTCATCCATATTGCAGTGATATACAGAATCTCACTGTTAGAATCTGAGAAATAGTCCATATAGATTTATAGAATGTTTGTGTTGCTTGTTTTTTTCAGTTTTTTAAAAAAGCTAGAAAGCCTAGGAACGAGGTGTGGTGTCACAATGTAATCCCAGCAAAGGCGTGAAGACCATGAATCCAAGACCATAAGTAATTTCCAGGCCAGCCTGGGCTAGAAGTCAGGCCCTCTTTCAAAAGGGAAGGGGCATCATCATCATCACCCCTCATATCTTTTTGACAATAGTCATCCTTATAGGGGTCAGGTCTATCTACTAAAAGTTTTGTGCTGGTGATAAAACCTGGGCTTTGTGTGTGGTAGGCAGACCATCACCACTGCCCTACATACCACCTACCTATCCTTTTTATTTGTATTTCTTCAATGAGCAATGGTGCCAGGCACTTTTTCAAATGTCCATGGACCATATTTATGACCCTGTGGGGAAAACATCTGTCCAGATATTTTGCTCATTTTAAAACTAAGTTATTTGTTTTTTTTACTACTGAATTCTTCACATATTTTAGATATTTACCCTTTATCAGATAAGTGGCTTGGAGATATTTTCTTGGCTGTATGCTGCCTTTTCGTTGATTGATTCTCTTACTGTGCAGGATTCTTTCATCTGATATAGGCTTCTCATGGTTAATCTTATGTGTCAGCATGATTACATGGAGAGAGGATGCTCAGAGATGAGTAGAACCCCTTAACTGTGTCAGTGTGGGCATTCTCAGAGATGGTTATCCAATGGGAGACTATCCACCCTGATGTGAACAGCATCCCACCTGGAGACCAGGGCCCCAAGGAAGATAAATAAGTGAGGAGGAAGCATCTCTCCTTCAGGCTTACTCTGTGCTTTCTTCCTGTGCTGATGTAAGCATATCGGTCCATCACATCCTCTCCCTCATCACTGCTAGCCTTCCTAACACCTAACACAGTAGACTAAAATGGTGAACCACACTTGTCCATCTTGTTTCTCCTACATATTTGTCCTAGTGACAAAGCCCAAGTAACAACAGTTCCACTTATTCTTGAATAGTCCCAGCTTTTGTGATGGCAGCCCGAAGGCTCATATCAAGCTATTCTCCCCTTTGTCCTCCTCTGGGAGTATTAGGACTCAGATATAATGTTTATGTCTTCTTTACATTTTGAGTATCAGTTAAGTTTGTGTGTGTGTGTGTGTGTGTGTGTGTGTGTGTGTGTATGCATGTTCATGTGCACAAACACATGCACATTCATGAGCAGGTCATTATGCAGACATGGAGGTCTTTCTTGGCCTTCGATCTTGTTTGATAGAGGACCTCATTGCCACTGTGTGTGTCTTCAGGGGATTCTCCTGCCTCTGTTTCCTGTTTTACCACAGGGGCTCTGGGCTTACATCTACGTGTTGCACTGTCTGGTTTTCATGTGAGTTTTGAGGCTCCAAACCAAAGTCTCTTTTCTTCACAGTAGACTCTTTACCTGCTGAACCATCAACCTGGCCTTAATTTTGTTTTCTTTGGATTGCCTTGGTTATTGAGGTTTATTTATGGCCTGAGTGAGATTTTAGATTTTTTTCTATTTCTGTAAGGGTACCTTTGGAATTTTGATAGATATTGAATAACATTTGAACATTGCTTTGGGTAGTATGGACATTTTAACAATATCAGTTACTTCAATCAATCCATGAGTAGAAGTATCCTTTATTTGTGTCTGCTTAAGATCAACTGGTTCTTCTCCCTCCCTCTCCTCTCCCTCCCTCCTCCTCCAATCTAATCTCTCCCTTCCTCCTCCTTTCTTTGACAGGCTCTCTCTGTGTGACTCAGTTACTTTTCTGTTGCTGTGATAAAACTCCATGACCAAGGCAATGTAAAAACAAAGGGTTTAATTTGGCTCATGGTTTCAGAGGTTAGAGTTCCTGATAGCAAAGTGAAGGATGGTCTGGGAACTCACATCTTCATCCAAACCACAAGGCAAAGAAAGAGATCCACTGGAAAAGGCACAGGCGATTTTGAAACCTCAAAGCCCTCCCTCCCCACAAAAGACATGCAAACATTCCCAGGAAGTCTGCAAACTGGAGACCAAGCGTTCAAATGTTATGAGCTTCTGGAGCCAAAGCCATTCAACCACACGGTGTCTTTGATTGGCCTCAAACTTGTGATCCTCCTGCCTCAGTCTTCTAAGTACGGGAATTTTAGGCATGTGCCACCACACTCATCTTCCTAAAAAAACCAAAAAACCAAAGCCTTTTTTTTTTTTCATTAGAGGTGCAGATCTTTTACCTTCTTGATTGAATTTATTGCTAAATATTTTGATTTTTTTAGATGCTGTCACATTTTGATTTCTTTTTCAAATAGTTTTTTTTTTTTTCAGAAAAACAACTGATTTTTTTAAGATTGGTTTGAATCTAAAACTTTACCAAACTCATTTTTAAATTCTTGTGGACTCTTTTGTTGTATGTGTATAGGTTCATATCATTTGCAAATAGAAATAATTTTGCTTTCACACTTCTGATTTGTATGCTTCTTATTTTTCTTCTATAATATTGCTAGAATGTTTGGTTTATTGCTGAGCAGATGTGGCAAGAGCTGGCTTTTTAACCTGTGAAATACCTGGGAGGAAAAGCTTTTAGATCCCCCTGTTATAAGTTTTCATAGTCATTGAACAATTATTTTCATGTTGTGTGTGTGTATGACTCTGTGTGGGAATGCGCATGTGAGTGCAGGTGCCTCCAGAGGCCAAAAGAGGGCGCCCAATCCTCTGGAGCTAGAGTAACAGGAAGTAGCCAGCTTATTGATGCAGGTGCTGGGAAATGAACTCCAGTCTTCAGGAGGAGCGGCAAGCACTCTTAGTGCTGGGGCATTTCTCCAGCCCCCTTAGTCTTTACTATCTTGAGAAAATGTTCTTTTATTTGTAAATTTCTGTGTTTTAAAAATTCACTTATCAATGTATCTGTATGCGCGCAATGTGTACATGTATGAGTGTGTGTATGTGTGTGTACGTGTACATGTGAGTGTGTGTTTCTTGGGGTGTGTGTGTGTGTTTGTGTGTGTGTGTGTAGGTCAGAGGATAAGTTTTAGTTTGCTTTTCCTCTTCCACTGAAGCAGGGACTTCCTTGTTTCTGACATGCTATGTACTCCAGGCTAGCCTGCCTCTGAGCTTCTGGTTGATTTTTAATTTTTATTTATTTTTTTTCTCCAACTCTTACCTGGCTACAAGCATGCTAGGATTTCAGTTTCATGCCACCATGTCTGGCTTTTTATGTGAGTGGGTTCTGCAGATCGAATTCAGGTAGTCAGGGTCGTGTGGAAGTACTATTTATTCCCGCTGAGCCATCTGACTGGCTTCTTTTGGTTGTTTTAATCAAGAATGGATATAAAGGGCCCATGAGGTGATTTTGTGTGTCAGGGTGTTTGCCACCAAACCTTATGACCTGACTTCAATCTCTGGAATACATGTGGTGAAATGACAGGACAGACTTTGACAAGTACTCTTCTGAACCTCTATGCGTTCTATGGCTTACATGGACACAGACAAACAGACACACAGACACACAGACAAACAGACACACACACACAGATACACACACACTAAACGTTAAAAAGAAAGCTTTGCCAAGCACATTTTATCTATCTTTGTTCCTTTTTTTTTTTTTTTTTCAGGACAGGGTTTTGCTGTGTAGCCCTGTCTCTCCTGGAACTCACTCTGCAGACCAGGTTGACTTTGAACTCACAGAGATCCACCTGCCTCTGTCCACCGAGTGCTGGGATTAAATGGATGTGCCACCACTCCCCGAACAAGCTTGTTTTCTGTGTTGATTGAGATGATGTGTGTTTTCTTCCATTTGGCTACTGTTAAATATCACATTGACCTGCAGATGCCAAGTTCTTTTTCAGTGCTAACACAGATGCTCTTTGGGTATATTATGATCTTAGATGTGGAGAGAATGCTTCAACTGGTCCTCTTGGTGACTTAGGGGACTGTTTCAGTTACATCATCAGGAAACACTCATGTGTTCAAGGAGAAAATGGCCAGATACTGAGTTTTTTTTAATTATGTGGTGTGCTGGCTAGTTTATGTCAACCTGACACAGGCTAGCATCACTGGAGAGGAGGGAGCCTCAACTGAGAAAATGTCTGCATTAGTTCAGACTGCAGGGAAACCTGTAGGACATTTTCTTAATTAGCGATAGATGGAGGAGGGCCCAGTCCATGGGGTAAGGCCCAGCCTAGCCCATGGTGGGTGGTATCATCCCTGGGCTGCTGGTTCTGGGATCTACAAGAAGGCAGCTGAGTAAGCCAGGAGGAGCAAGCCTCCATGGCTCTGCATCAGCTCCTGTCTCCAGGTTCCTGCCCTGTCTGTGTTCCTATTCTGACTCGTCAGTGCTGAAGAGCAATGTGGAAGTATAAGCCAAATAAACCCTTCCTCTTCAACTTGCTTTGGACATGGTGTTTCATCACACCAATAGTAACCCTCACTAAGACATGTGGACCACACATTAAGATTTGCAGACTCAAACTGAGATCAGAAATAGTAAAGCAACTGCTATAATGTATCAGAATTTTTGGTTGTGGACTGGGAGAAGATATTTGCAAATTTAAATATTGTTAAATCAGATTATTATGTTGAAAATTTTTACATTGTACTTGTAGAATTGAATTCTTGCTATTATTATAAAAATGTATTGTTTTGAATTTAATGTTCCTAGAATACATCTATGGAATCTGAAATTATAACACTTCATTTGAGTGAAGATACAGATTTAATGAAAAGTTACTTGGTTATGAAATAAGGCTGAATATTTTAAATTTTCAGGCAATAGAGATAATTGTGAACCTCATATTAAAATTAAGTGGTGGGGGGAGGTTGCATAGAACTCCCCAGATTTGTCAGTTCTGGATTTTATTCCAAAGTCTGTGAAGAAGTGTTAGCAGCTCCTTTATAGCTTTGTTTGATTTCCTTGAATATGGAGGATTGCCCTTTAGGATTCATTACAAGGAGCTTAGGAAAGAAGGGTCACTGCTGGTTTTTCCTAGGCCTCAGATGCTGAAGACCAGTTTTGTATCATCAGGAGAGAGGCTTAAACCGGAGTAGCATCAGCTTATTCCTCTCCGGCTAATTATGACTTATACCTTTAAGTTCCTGCCACTCAGTTATTTCTCATTTGGCTTTTCTAACAGAATGCCTACTAATAACCAAAGCCATAGATGAGTGGAGGATAAAAATAATTGTGTGCTTCATTAACCATCAGTCCATAGCCTCACTTCTATTTAATGTGGGGAGGATGGTTAGCTTTAAAAAAAAAGGACTCTATTGAGTGATTTGTTGTGTGTGATGGAGCCATTCTAGCATCAAAAACAGAACTTGGGGCAATTTTCCTTAGTGCAGCATGTGAAAAAGAGCCATAATTAGCATCATACTCAATGTAGACATGGCTGCATAAGCACACTAAACATCTCCTGCTTTTATTAAAGGCAAAATGGCATTATTTTATAAATTATTTTTAAATTAGCATGCAAAGTAGCAAGCTTTATTATGGCAGTTTCATACGTGTGGGTCGGTAAGCTTTGGTGTAATTCACTCCTCCCCTCTGTCTTCCCTTGCATCCCTGATGCTGTCTCCTGGTTCCCCGTCACGTCTTCTACCTCTCTCCTCCCTTCCCCATGAAGATCTCTTCTTCCTCAGTCATGGTGCCCCCACTTCTAGTACCATCACACAGACATACATCTCAAAACCATGCATGCGTGCGCACCCACAAATTTTAAATCCAGGTTTCACATGAAAGAAATCACAAGCTATCTGTCATTCTGGGTGGCTTTTGTGTCATATAAGATCTTTCAACTCTAAGCATTTTCTTGCAAATGTCATGATTTCATTTTCCCTTTAAAACTCCATTGTGTTCATGTACTACAGTTTCTTTTAAAAAGTTTATTTTTAATTATGCATCCATGTCTGTATGTGAGTATGTACTTGCACATGAATGCAGCTGCCCACAGAGGTCACAGATAGCAACTCCCTGGGGAGTTAGTGTTACAGGTGAGTCATCTGATAGGGTACAAGAATAGAACTCAAGTTGTAGGGAAGAGCAGCAGGTGCTCATAACCACTGAGCCATCTGTCCACCCACTCACACATTTTCTTTTACTCACTGTTGGTGTTTGTCTCACTCTATGTGTTTGTTATCAATAATATCATTTCTTATAAATGTTCTAATATTATTCTTTCTTTGGTGAAAATTGTCATGGAGAGTTAGAGCTTCCCTGACTACCAAAGACAATCTGTATGTTTCATTGTAGATTTCTGAAGTACAGTCTGTTTTATTTTAATGAGAAGTTTGGCTTTGGTAACTTAAAGTAATTTAGCTTTAGAGTCTTTAAAGTTGCCAGGAAAAACAGTTTAATACTTTTTCCCGCAGATGGAACCATTAAGTTTAGAATTTAGTTTGGTCAAACATGACCCATTATTAAGATGTTTTAAGAAATAATTTACAGTTGACTGTGATTAGAATTTACTAGAAGGAAAATTGATTTCAGGAATATATATTAAAATAAGCCAGTCTACAGGTGGCCATGTGAAGAGGTAAGATCTAATGGCTGGGTCCTGTCTTGTTCCCCATGCAGCATCATTGCTGATCCCTGCAGGTAGAACACTTCCAAGTTTCACTCCGGAAGACCTGGTATGTGGCTTGTCCCTTCCTTGAGGGGTGGCAGCTGGTGCAACACAAGTGGAGTTCACAGGCTTGAGTGGGAGGGGCTGTGGAAAAGCAGAGGGGTCAGCAGTGGCTTCCATGCCTTGGGAAACTTCAGAATCCTTGTAGTGAATGAGTCTCCTCTTAGCATTCTGAAGTTGGGACTATAGTGTGGGGGGATCTGATGTGCTGAGTACATACTTGGTGCCTCCAAGAAGATCATTTTTTACTGATTTTTTTCTTCAAGAGTAGAGTTATCTGATCATTTTTCCAGTCCACTTAAGTGGAATATTTTGGGTTTTTTTTGTTTATTTTTAGTTTGGTGAAGTAGAATTATTTTCCTTTTCCAGGACTTGGGGCAGGTAATAAAATTATATGTATTTATAGACTTATATATGCATTTATATAATTTATAGAGTCATATGTATTTATCGAGTGACTTTTACATAGAGAAGAACACTTTTCCTTCTTATCCATGACACTGATGGTCATAATCCACGAACTATTTCACACCTTCTTTAGGTCCATCAACAGCCTTTCCAGGGTTATGGGGCATAGTGAGCTAGGCATTGGCTTTTATTCATAAAGATAGCACTCCCATGAGGGTTTTTTGGACAATGGCTCTGTTTTGATGTGAGGCTAATGGGACATCTCAGTCTTTGAGATTTATGGAAAGATCTTTTTCTTGATTAAGGAAATGCTATTCTGTAAAAAAGAAAAACAAGTTCATAAAGCAAACTCACAAAGAGCCTGTTCCCTGAAGATTGTTTAAAATGGACTCTCTAACTTATTCCCTGAATGCTTTATTAGCTTTTAGGGTACATAGAGAATTGTTCTCTTTACTCTTTCTGTAATCTTATTTCCCCTTTCTTTCCTCCCTTCTTCACTTCCTCCCTTATTTCTCTTTTCCCTCCTTTCTTCCCATGGTCCTCTCCTTCACTAACATAGAAGAATTCTCTCTGCTAGTAAATTGAGACCTGCCATAGTAGTTAGGCAATATTTCATTAGTGGATATTTTCTAATCTTCTGTTTTCTAACATATAATTTTACTGGTTACATTTGCACATGTCTGTGAGACAATTTAGTAATTCCTAGGGGTTGGATTCCTAAGGTCATGGTCATGCATGTTTTTCATTTTGACATTTGCAAATTTGTTCTACCAAAGAACAAAGAGTTGCCCCAATCAGCGTACATGCTGTATAAATAGTAGTCTGAGAAAAGCATTTGTTTTCTTACCACACCTTCAGCAACACTGCATGTTGCTTATGCCAAAGCAGAACATAACTCTTGTTTAAGGAGAGAGGGGACCATAGCCTAAGAGCATGGGCTCAGGCTGCCATGAATGATGTGTTTACCACAGAAATGTTTATATGGCCTCTGATGTCACAAAAGACACAGTTGGTGTATTAGTAAGTACATGATGTGGACATCAGATGGCAGGTGACATCAAAAAGGTGACATTTCTGTTGTAGGTTTTAGACATTTGAAGACATTCTTGGCTTCTGGTAGGGGGCTTCTTATAGATTCCAAAAATTCACACTGTCAGTCAAAGGATGTTTGATCAGATATGTAGGTGGGTGATACCTGGCTGTTATGGGGACTAAACAAATTCCAAGATAATTTTGGCTCTCAGTCTGCAACATTTCAACTCTCTACAGTGCTGACATTCTAACCAGCCAATCAGTCTGCAGAATCCTTGACAGTGATCTGGCCTTTTCAGAAACTTTAGTCACACTTATCTCTTACATTTTTGCAGATCTGATAGACATAATTTTTTTTGTCTTGACTTAATGGTTTTTAAAAACCCTAGATTTAATCATACAAAATTATACATTATAGACGCTACTTTAAAATGCAGCTAAAGATCAATTTAGAGTCTGAAAGATCCATGCAAACAGTTATGACTCTTACATTTGGCCCTTTGAAAATCAGTGGTACAGGCATAGCTGTGCACTGGGCCAGTATTATGGTATGGTGTCCATTCTAGCCATTATGATTTACTGGCCTCATGGCTAACTACTGCAGTAGAATTCTTCTTGATGGAATGATTTGAATCAAATGTTAACATGCTGTTTTGTCAGAGAACTTAGACTTAAATGTTTGTTTGTTTGTTTGTTTATTGTGCACATTTGTCTGTGTGTGTCAGATACCCTGGAGCTGGAGTTATAGACAGTTAGTTATGAGCTGCTACGTGGGTGCCAGGAATTGAACCTGGGTCCTCTGGAAGAGCAGCCAGTGCTCTTAACTGCTGAGCCATCTGTCCAGCCCAGCCATCTGTCTAGCTCAGCCTTAAATGTGAAATGTAGTCAAACTATGGTCTTGTACAGAATCATATTTTTTTCCTTCCTGTGATAGAAGAGTAAAAGATATAATTCTGGTCCTTTTTATAACTTCCTAATAAGCACTTGTTATGTCTAGAATACCTCCAGCTGCGGTGCACACTTTGCCTTTCCTGGCTATCCGATCCACGTCCCAGCAGGCGTGACCCTGCAGACCGCCTCTGGTGAGAGCTATTCTAAAGATATTCCTCTTAGCATGGATGCTAAGTTATGTGATCTTTGAAAAAGTATTTGTTCTTTGTGACTTTCTCATGTATTTTGAGTGTATCATCCCTTCCCCACCACTCCCATTTCCTGAAAGGTTTCATAAGTTTTGATAAACTGCACGCTAGAGGTGATAGAAACCTCTATTAAAATTTTTTAAAGTAAAAAAAGAATAAATAGCAGTTGTGATTGTTAGAAAAGCAATGTACCATAGAAGAAACTGAGCTGGACCTTCTCCGGGGCTCATTCCCAGTTCTCTTATCTACCAATTAGAGACTTAGTCTATATTCAAAATCAATTTAATTTAGCTAGCTTAATTTTATTGTCTTTAATCAAAAACATTAAATTAGGGGCTGGGGAGATGGCTCAGTGGTTCTTGTTCTTCCAGAGGACCTGGGTCCAATTCCCAGAATCTACCTGGTAGTTCACAACCATCCATAACTCCAGGTCCAGGGGATCTGATACCCTCTTTTGACTCCATGAATACTGCATGCACAGTGCACCTACATACATGTGGCAAAACATTCATACACATAAAATACATCTTAAAAAATTAACAAAAAAATTTAAATTATTTTAATTTATTTGTTTGTGGGGATGGGGTACACATGTACACGGAGGTCAGAGGACATGTGGTGTTAGTTGGTTTTTTTTCCTTCTACCACGTGGGTAGTGGGGATGGTACCTCCTGAGACAGCTTGCTGGGCTATTTATCTCAGTTTCAGCAAATATAAAGTGAAAGTGTATGTACTGGTTGGTTTTGTGTGAAACTGACACAAGCTAGAGCCATGGGAGAGGAAGGAGCCTCAGCCCAGGATATGCCCATGTGATCCATCTATAAGACATTTCTTACTTAGTGATCAATGAGGGAGGGCCCAGCCTTAGGTGGGTGGTGTAATCCCTGGGCTGTGGTCCTGAGTCCTATGAGATTATAAAGTGGGTTGAGCAAGCCTTGGGAAGCAAAGTAGTAAGCAGTAAGGACCCTCCGTGACTCTGCATCAGCTCCTGTCTCCAGGATCCTGCCCTGTTTTGAGTTCCTGTCCTGAATTTCTTTAGTGATGAAGAGCAATGCTGAAGTGTAAGCCTAATAAACCCTTTCCTCCCCAACTTGCATTTTGGTCATGGTGTTTTGTTACAGCAATAGAAACCCTAACTAAGACAAAATGCATCTCTATTTTTGTAGTGCTAATCAAGGTTGATCAACTCCCCGTGTCCTTTCTTACTCTATAGTTCATGACTTAGTAAGTACAGGCTCACAGCAAGTCCTGTGGCCTGTGTGGCCGAGTATGTCAGTTGAAAATAGGGGAGAAGCTAGAGTTAGACAAAACCACATATATATATATATAAATATATACATATATATATATATACACACATATATGCATATGCAGAAAACACAAGACATCTTAAAATAATTCCTAGAGACAATCACTATTAACTTATTCATATATCAATTTATTTATTAAACTAAATTAGAATTCTTTTCTACTGGGCTGAGAAGATGGCAGTGGGTAAAAGTGCTTATACAGCAAGCTTAAGGACCTGAGTTCAAATCCCCATCACCTATGAAAAAGCCAGTGCTGTGTGGAACAAAGACAGTGGGATCAGTGGGAGTTTCTGGTGACCAGCCTAGCTCCTGTCTTAAGGAATGAGGCAGAGAGTGGTAGCATGGACACCGATGTCCTTCTCTGGCGTCTATGAGCATATCTGCAGACACTCCACACATGCCATACATACAACTCAAAGAGAATCGTGTTATATTTAACATTTTGCTTTCTCCTTCTAAAGGTCACCTTTACAAAGTTAATGTACCAGTCATGGTGACACAGACTTCCGGGAGAACAGATATTCTCCAGCACCCATTTCAGCAAGTCCTTCAGCAGTTTGGGCAGCCTTCAATAATACAGACGAGCGTGCCACCATTGCACCCATGCTCTCTTCCAGCAGCTCCTGAGAAACCGCACAGAATGGACCCCGTGCTGCTACAGCCTACCATCCTGCATTCCGCTCCAGTAGACAGGAAACACTTAGAAAATGCTACCGCCGAGAGGCATGGCCTCCCCGGAAGTGAGTTCAAGACCATGCCGGAAGTTCTGCTGAGGCCCCAGGAGAGCACTCAGTACTTCAGCCTTGCAGGCATGGGCTTTCCTCCTCATGTCTCTCTAACGGAATCCAGCCTGGAGCCCGTGCTCGGTGTCTCAGCAAACATGACTCAGAATCTGCACGGTGCTCCTTTTCCCCAGGGCCCTCAGAGCGCTATCCACCAGCACATGCTTGATGCCCAGCTTCATGGCCTTAAAGACAGGATGTATGGCTGTGACTTGATAAAACAACCGAGGAAAATAGAGGAGCCCAGCGGCCTCTCTGTGTCAGAGAAGGTAGAGTTCCGTGTTTATCTTCTTGGTACTAGGAAACAGACGGTGACCTGTGGTTAGATTTTTCTAGGTTTTTCTTTTGAGGTTGAAGATGAATCAGAATTATGTATGTTTTATTTTTTCCAAAGAAAATTGTTTCTATTTTTGTGGTGTCATGGTAAGTTTCAAATGTCAGTTTGATTTAGGGGAAGAAGTGGGAGATGAATATGTTAAATTTTAGTGGATGAAATTCTTAAAGAATTAATAAAATAATATATTAAAATAAAAAACAATATTGTTTTCTCTTTACAAGTATAAACTCTTAGAGCCAATTCTATTTATCTAGTTCAGTGTTACATAGAAAACAAAACATGGTGCTCAGATAACAGGGTCCTTATCTCCTAGCACAGCTTGCAGTGTGTAGCGCGAACAGTTAGTACCAAGTGACATTTTGTCTTCAGAATATTTAAAGTTTCTTTCTCCTTTCCTTTCTCATTCCTTGTCCTCCCTTTCCCCTTTCTCACTCCTTTCTTTGCCATCCCTCCCCCGTCCGTTTTTCTCTCTTCTCTCTCTGTCTCTTATGCTACTGAGATCTCACTTGGGGCCTGGCAGATGCCACACAAGCAATGAGCTGCATCCTTATCCTCTGACCCTTCCAAGCAATGGAGGATGATGGGTGCAGTGATGGAGGGTGATGGGTGCAGTGATGGAGGGTGATGGGTGCAGTGATGGAGGGTGATGGATGCAGTGATGGAGGGTGATGGG